>PVIC010005547.1:0-57239 GCA_004025085.1 Thryonomys swinderianus | reverse complement strand
ATTGGGAAATTTGTACCAGTATATGCCACAAGTTAATTCTCATTTTTACCCATATCCCTACCCACTCCCCCCTCCTCCCCCCTTATACATGCTCTTTTATTTTCTTTCTGTATCATATTTATTCCTTCCCCTCATCACATTCCCACACCAAGTTTCCTATAGAAATATTCCACTCTATAAAAGCTGTCCTACTTTCTATGAGTTCTAGAGCGGCATTTTTAAGAATGTGAGCCCTGAGATGTTAATGTGAAGTGGGGTAGAGGGGGAGATTTCTGTGGGATTATAAATTGAGAAAGCAATGACCTGGGCAGGGTTGAGAAATCTTACTTTTTTTTTTGGCAAGAGAATTTGGAAAGAAGGGCTTTTAGTAACACGCCAGTGTGCAATGCGAACTCCAAGAGAGAGGAATGGGTATAGCATTTGCCAGTGTTACTTGACAGAAAGGGAGAGGATCTCACTGTTCTATGGAACACACTCTGGGAACGCCATACTATATGATCCATAAGAGTGATTATCAGAACACGTTGCACTATAGTGTTTACACTGAAGGAAGGCTAAAATTTGTAAACATAAACAGTTGGTCCACTTGGCCAAAATCCATGGTCACATGTATTAGCTTTGACAATGTTTTTAGGTAGCTAACCAATATATTCAAATTTGAAATGTATACTTAGTAGAAAATTGATTGCTGAAAAATCAGCAAGATTTAACAGAACTCATTCTTGTTTAGTTTCTTATTTTTGTTTAAATAAAGTTTTACCGAAATACAGTGACAGATGTTTCAGTGTTACAGTATGTTATGGTTTGACTCACACTGAGGCTTCACTCTGACATGTGGGAAGGTAGAACTGAGTGGAGGGGTAGGATTACGGAGGCAGAGCCTCACGGATAAATTAACATTGTCTCACAGTGGAGAGTTGCCATGACAGTGGCTGTTATAAAGCAAGCTGAGTTTATGGAACTTTCTCTTGTTACCTTTTGCACCATGTCGTCTTTCCTGGCCAAGCTGGCTTGCTCTTCAGGGCCAGGTATTGGCCAGAAGCCAAACAGGTGATGGCACCATACTCTCACCCTTGGCAATCTATAGGACCATGAGCCAAGATAACTGTTTTGTTTATAAATGATCTCGGGTATTCTGTTATAGCAACAGAAAATGGATTAAGACCCAGTAACTACAATGAAGGAATTCAGAGGACGTTTCTCTCAAACTTTAAATAGGAAGACTTTGTCAGGTAAAAGTTCTCATAATCAGTGTGTTAACACTTGTTTTTCTGTGAATACTTACTTTCTGGGCATTTTTATTCAACACATCTTTTTTTAAAATCCTTATTTGTACATTATATACACACATCATGATCACACTCAATACTGGGAATTTGTACCAGTATATGACAATTTAATCCTCTTTTTTTTTTTTTTTGAGACAGGGTCTCGCTTTGTAGTTCAGGCTGGCCCTGAGCTCACTATGTAGCCCAGGCAAGCCTTGAACTCAGCAGTTCTCCTATCTCTGCCTTCCAAGTGCTGGGGTTACAGGCATGAGCCACCATGTCCTATGATTTAATCCTCATTTTCCCACTCCCCTACCCACCCCACAAGCCCCCACTCCCTAAATACATAAACTATTTTTATTACTGGTCTGTTGTTCAGGATGACCTTGATGCTGGCCTTGAACTTGCAGTGATCCTCCTACCTCAAACTCGTGAGTGTTGGAATTATAGGCAAGCAACACCACACCTGGCTCAGATTTAACTTCTAAATGACAGTGTCCTGGAAACTTGTTCTATTGCTCAAGTGATCAATTAATTATACCACCCACACAGACTCTCCAGTTCACCATTTGTTCCACTTTTACATTTCTGTAAAATTCCCTTTCAAAATCAATCATTCATTTTTTACCATGGATTATTTATCTCTGAATTCATACTTTTGAGTTATCTTTTGGTTGGATGCAGGAGGAGAAGAAATGTGGGGTTTAGGAAATGAGCAAGACATAAAGTTGTCCTAAAATTGAGAACTTTATTCCTCATTGTGTGATCCCCAGACCATCATTAAAAGTGGAACATCATGCTCCATCCTAGACTGCCTGATGCTGCCTGTTGACGAGATTCCCAGGAAATATATATGTACATTGAACCTGAAGTCACACTGGGTAAAGGAAACTAGTTCTTAAAGTTGGTGGTACCATGAAATCACCTGAGGAGTTAGAAACTTTACTTATGTCTGGCTTCCTCTTCCAATTAAATGCGTAGAGCATGTGACTTGGACGGCCAAATTTTTAAAACCCCTCTTAGCATTTCTAATGCACACAAAAACATTAGAATCACTGACAAAGGATAGTGAGCCAATAGGTAGATTAGAATGGTGGTTCTTAGTCTCACATCACTGTTGAATAAAACAGTGAGAAAGGTCAGGTTATTAAGTAGGAAAGATCCCGGCTGGCTCTCTGTATGTACCACTCCCCAGCTCATCCAGAAAAACACCAACATTAGAAACCACTGAATGAGGAAGATTTAAATTCCTGGGAAGGTTTAAATTCCTTGAGATCTTCACCAGTTCCATTTTTTAAAAATGATTTCTTTATTGGTACATTTTATATACAGCTCACAATCACACTCAACATTGGGGAATTTGTACTAATATATGACACGAATTAACTCTAATTTTTACCCATATCCCTGCCCACCCACAACCCCCAACTCTATATTCATGTTCTTTCTTTTTCTTTCTAAATGTTATTTATTCTTTCCCCTCATTACTTTCCCCTACCACATTCCCTTTGAATATTTCCTATTTCACAAAATCTATCATAAATTCTAGGACTCATTTACATCTATAGGTTCCCATACCAGAGAAAAGATATGGTATTTACATATCTGTGACCTATTTATTTCACTTATTAGTGTGTCCTCAAGTTGTATCCATTTGCACAGAAATGAATGAAACTTGTCATTCTTTATGGCAGAGTAATGCTCCATTTTATAACAAAACACATATTCTTTGTCCAGTCTCCAGCTAATGGGCATCTGGGTTGTTTCCAAGATTGAGCTATCACAAACTGAGCTGCTATGAACATGGGTGTACATAAATCTTTACAATATGATTCTTTTAATTCCTTTAAGTATATTCCTAGTAGGGGAATAGCAGGGTTAAATGGGACCTCTAATCCTAGTTTTCTGAGGAATCTCCACACAGGTCTCCACAATGGTTGCACAAGTCTACAATCCCATCAACAGTGGAGAAGGGTTCCTTTCTCCCCGCAGCCTCGCCAGCATTTATTGCTGTGTGATTTTGCAATAGCAGCCATTCTTTGTGGAGTGAGATGAAATCTCAGTGTTGTTTTCATCCCAGTTCTGTTTTTTATGATTAAGTTAGGACACTGATAAGAGCAACTGGATGTTGTTCTTCTGTGACATTCCTATTCTGTTTCTCTAGGACATGTCAAGAATCCCACCCTGGGGATTACCTATGCCTTGATCATATGCTAGATTAGTACTGCTAGCACATTTTTCTCATAGGTCATCTTGAAAAAAGATTTGGAGACTAAAGCATGTATTTGTATTATTTCTCTTCCTCCTCTCTCAGAGCATACATGAAAACTTCAGGCACACATATATTTAAATTTACAGAACAGTTAAAACTTGCATAGGTTTTAGAGATAATCTGACCTAACTATTCTGAGCAAGGGGAAGAAAAGTAGAAGTAAGTACCCCCAAATTATGTGGTAAATAGCAGAATATAAGCAGTAGCTATGGTAATTTATGTTTTTACTTAATTTTTTCATTCTCTTTACTCTTTTCTAATTAGTTTTTAATTAAATATTGACAAATTAAAATGGTAGAAGCTTTTGGATATAAGGTGATATTATGAGATAAAAATGTGGATTAATTAAACTAAGCTAGTTAGCATACATGTCACTTCAAATGCTTATTTTTTATGGTGAAGACATTTGAAAATTACTCTCATAGATTTTGAAATGTAAAATACACCATTGTTGACTGTATTCATTCATTGGGCTCTGTGATAAATCTCATAAAAATAAACCAAATCAAAACTTATTCCTCCCAACTGAGGCATTATACCCATTACTGTTGTCTCTCCCTTTACCCCAACTCCAGCCCCTACATCATCATTCTACCCCATTTTCTATGAGTTTGATTATTTTCAATCCTCCCTCTAAGTGAGAACCTTGTGATTCTTTCTGGACCTGGGTTATTCCACTAACATAAGGCCTTCCAATTCTCCCCATGTTGTCGCGGAGAATTACTTTCCTTTGTTAAGATGGAATACTATTCCCTTGTGTATGTTTACCACATTTTGTTTGCCAGTTTTTCATTTTTTACCCATTTAATTTGATTCCCTATCATGAGTATTATGAGCAGTGCTGTAATGGACATGGAAGCAGAGACACCTCAGCACACCACTTTCAAACATTTTGGTGATCACCCAGAAATGGGATTGCTGAATCACACAGCCACCTTAAATTTCTTCAAGAAGTCCCATAGTATTTTTACAATGGCTGTATTAACTTACACACTCACTGCTAGTGTCTTGAGTTTCTTTTCTTGCTGTCTGAGGATTTTTGTAAAAAAATTTTGAACAGCAATCAATGCCTAACAACATAGGTAAGTACTGTAAAGATAAATAAGAAGCCAAATAAAAGAGCCATGTTTATTGGAAATATATTTATTGATGTACATGTATTCACCTACTTACAACATGATTAAGCCCAAATTGTTGAAGTGTGAATAAATTATCATAATTAGTTTTCCTTTATGCTGATATCCTTATTTTAATCAAGTTGTTTAATTCCAATTGAACTGTGTTTATAATCATCACTAGAACTAAATTTCTCTCCTGTAGCAAACACAACACAGTTTTTCATATTATTTATTGACATCATTCTGGGTAAAATTTTGTAACCTTTGAGAAGCATAATGTCTTAGTACCTCAGTTTACTTGGAAGGTAGAAACAGATGTAATTTTCTCACACAATTCACTATCCCTGACTCCTCTGCCTCTCTTGGCTTCTCCTCAATGCATTAGTATCTCAGCTTCTTTAAGTAATCTAACTTTAGTGCTTGAGAGAAAATAAATACAGCTTTCAAAGTGTTTGGATCAATACCCCTTCTTGCAATAAGGTGTGGTCTTCAGCATTCTCTTCCCCTGGCCTCACTTAAGGTTCTTCTCTTTCATTGTTTTCCCTAAGACACAGTGCCTGGAGGCGACCATGTGGGTGCTCAGCATTCCCCAATGAAACTCTTCTACTTGTCTTGCACTCTAATATGTTTGAAGGTCCTCAGATCTAACCCAGCACCTTGCATATGCTAAGCACCCACTACCACCGAGATATACTAACCCTAAAGTTTACTTCTCTCGAGGCCTTATGAAACTATGTTTTGGGCATCTGATAAACTAAAATGATAATTTTAGTGAGCAGCCATATTCTTTCACATTCTTTTGATTGTGTGCATTAAAAACTCATTGTGACAAATTTAAATACATATAAAAAGAAAATGAGTGGTAATGGTTTGGGTGTCTCACAGAATTTAAGAAAGGCTGTTTAGACCTGGGAAATGCAACAAAAAAGGGAAAGAAGTGTACTTGAATAGTATGTGAGGATTGACATTAAAGTGACGAGTGTGGTGGAGTTAGCTCATACTGACTGTGACCCAGAGGAATCAACTCTTAGCGGTTGGTCAATTTTGCAAAATAAATATTATTACATTTATCGCTTGCAGTTGACCATGGCATGAGCATTTACACCAAGAAAAGTGACATGTTACTAAAAGGATTACCAGCATGCTGTCTCGGCTTTTTGTTGTAAGCACTGAATTGGAAAGAGAGCTCACCAGAATGACTTAGTTTTAATATCTACTTCTATGTGAGTTATGTATGCCGGCGAGACAGCAATGTGCAGCAATATCAACCCCAGTACATCAGAGCTGTCTACAGGGAAGAGGGATTTTGTGAACTGGGCAGCCACCCAAGGGCTTGTTGAACAGTCACTATTTCTTGGCAGATAATACATAGACATTTTAACCAAGGCTAAACAATTAGGGAAATGGGAGAGATAACATGTATCCTTAGAGGGAATGAATTTATGTACCAAGTCATCACTGTGATTAATATTCTACCTGATCCACTGGGTCACAACTAACTGCATATTCTAACTTGTAGGTATTTGAAAAAGAGACCAATGCTTGGTCACATTAGATGAAGAATCTGCTTTAATAGAAGTACCTTCAGTATTTTAAAATTCTAATTTAAATAATAATGATAATGTAGGATCATTTATTAAGTACTAAATGATTCATAACCAAGATGAAAACAGCTAAGATTAAAAGTTGGTATCATTAAGGGGTTTAGGGAAATGATATTCTTACATATTTATCATCTGTTCCTAAATTAAACTATATCAACTCTAGAGTACTGTATGTAACAGACTTAAATTTTATGTTATAAGCACTGAGTTAAAACTTGATTTACTTGGAAAAGGCTGAAAATAAAGCAACTTATAGGTCCTTTAGGACTAAGGACAATCTCAGTTCTTAGGGATAGTTTGGGGTAGATGAACTGAAATGACTGTAATAACTTGACAATAATGTGTTGTATCCTCTTGGGATAGTTAGTAAGTCATGTGGTTTTTATTTATAAATCTTAAAAAGTTCTGAAACAGCCGGGCATGGTAGCTCGCACCTGTAAACCCAGCACTTGGAAGGCAGAGGCAGGAGGATTGCTGAGTTCAAGTCTTGCCTGGGCTACATAGTGAGCTCAGGGCCAGCCTGAACTACAAAGTGAGACCCTGTCTCAAAAACAAAAACAAAAACAAAAGTTCTGAAGCAATAAAAATCAAAGGAATTTTCACTATTGGAGAGGTGAGAGGTTTTAGGAGTGCTTAAAAGCAGTATTTGTTTATGTATTGATTCCATTTTTTAATCCAACAATAATTTACCTAGCAAGTATTTGTGTAAAGTTTTGCATTAGACCTTGGTAATATAGTACCTGATTTTATTGAATCTTCATTCTGGCATACAGGGAATCATAATATTAATTATGCCCAAAGCAGGTTGTAATGAGTGAACCCCACAATTGGCTTGTTTTGAAAAATGAGTCAGGTCAAAGCCTACTTACCAAGGTCAGAGTAACTCACACCCAAATTCCATTCCCACAACTTAAACATTCTTACTAGGACAATATTTTCACTGCAACCACATTTTGTCTATTCTCTCCCTAACTCTAGAATGCTTTGTCTTGTTTTTCTGAGCCTTGCTTCCATCGATTTTGGTGGAAACTGCACCACTGCATGTCCTTGCAGGTAGTTCTGTCTCTGCACCTAGCTCACCTTGACCCCAACTGATTACTGAGAGAAATCAGTAGCTTGGACTGGCCAGCACCTCTGTCGGTTTCTCAGACATTGGCCATCCTGTTGCCCCACTTTCTGCCTTAGTTTTTTCTTTATTGTATTTTTTTTCCCTCAGAACTTTTTTCCACTGTGCACTGGACAGGAAGCTGGAATCTAACTGCAGGTGTCTCCTGTAATGGTGGAAGTTACAAATAATAACTTGTCTTAAATTTGGGTGTTTAATTAAGACAGATGAAATGCTATGAGGAACTACTTCATTTGAAGTAAATTTTATGGGATCATACAGTCTGACACCGAAAACCTATTTGGGAGATCAGGTGAGATGGAGGAGCTTCTGGAAGCAATATGTGAGCTAAGATCCGATTATTTGTGGGGTGTGTTAAATTTAGAGATTGTTTCATGACACTAAATACCATGACAAAGGGCTGTTTGACAAGAAAAGAGATATTAAGAAACTGAAAGAAGTCTGGGACTTTGGGCAGAAATGAAGGGGAAAATGCCTGGTAAAGAAAGCATTAAAATGATTATTGCAGGGACATGTAGAGTTCTAGATCGTGTCGATGTGTGTCTTATGGGTAATGAGGAATATTGAAGGGCTCTGAGTTTGTTTTTTTTTTTTTTAATGTATACTAGATGTTAGTCCTTTGTCTGCAGAATAGCTGATAAAGTTTCTTCCAATTCTTTCAATTGCTTCTTCTGTTGGTGGTTTCTTTGGCTGAATAAATGTTTTTGAATATGATGTGATTCCAGTTGGTGACTGTTTACAATATTTCCTGTGCAATCCAAGTTTTGTTCATAAAATACTTGCCTACACCTATGTCTTCAAGAGTTTTACCTTTTCTATCTTTTAGCAGATTAAATATTTCTGTTTAAAAGTTTAGGTCCTTGACTCATTTCAATTTTGGATTAGTGCTTGGTGAGATATATGAGCCTAGGTTTTGTTTTCACCATGTAGAAACACTTTGGCAATCTTAACAACTCTTTATAACTGTAAATTTTCTAGATATTACATAATTACTGGTTTACCAGGGTAAGTCTATTTGCTACTATGGCCTATAAAATAATTTTGAAAAGCTGTATCTACTTAATAACAAAATTTTTAAAATTTTAGCTGGTTGTGGTGGCACATGCCTGCAGTCTCAGCACTCAGAGGCAGGAGGATTCCCCTGAGTTCGAGGTAGAGGTAGGAGGATTGTCATGAGTTTGAGGCCAGCCTGAGCTACCTAGTGAGTTCAAGGCCAGCCTTAACTACAAAGGGAGACCTTGTCTCAAAAAAAAATTACATTTTAAATCAAAATCTTAAAAACTTAAAAATATTATACTTATAATAGCTATCAGTCATGATTTTGACATATTATAAATGTTGACATTTAATGCTCACATTACATTTTAAAAAGCTTTGAGTGGATTGTGAGTTTATGAAATTTTGGTACTTCCATATCTAGACTAAAAAGAACACTCTTTTGTAATAGCTGTAGATTTCTTTCTTCCTCCTTACCTTTATCCCCAGTTTAATCTATCATATTTTATGATTGAAAGTCCTTATTGCTATTGTGAATTTCTGAAATAAAATTAGGTATATAAATGGCAGTGCAAATGAAAATCTAATTTTCAGTGACTGCAAAGGATAGCCATTTTTTAAGTCTTCTGGTTTGCATTACCACTTCAATTACTATTAGTATCTGATCAATCAAATCAAGATAAATATACATTTTGGCGATTAAATGATCTAATCTTTAAATTCATACATATATCTTGAGATGAGTGAGTCTTGCTTTTCAGGCAGTACGTCTACATGTGAAGATTGCTAGAATGAATTAAGATTCATAAGTTAAGATTCTTAATGTATTTTTTGTAAGTCTTGAGGGATTTTGATCGTATGAGTTAGTAGTTAGGAATGTAACGAGTTTTATTTTAGCCATGTCATTCAACACTTCGAACTCCTTGTCATGCATGTGCCAGAAGGCACATGGTGATCTATCACCAAAAAGTATTTTTAATTATCTACTAATCAGATCTTTTTTTAGTTTTGTTGAAAACAGAGATTTGGACCGCACTTGAAATGCTACCCTGTCAGTAAAGGTACTCAGTTTCTCTGTCCCAACAAGATTTCTCTCGTGTCACAAAAGTTTATCACCCAGGAAGATTATTATAGTAATATTAGCCACAGAGCAAGATTGACCTGTCCTTGTCAGGTGAAAACAAAAATGGAAGAGATCGCTATGACATTTAGACTACAAGAGTATTATGAGGCCCCACTCACAGGATACATGTGAAACTGAGGTTCTGGAAAACACCCCTTGTCAGATCCACCTGCAGCCTGGCTGTCCTTTGAAGTCTTCCTCATTACCTTCCTGGGAGATCCTTACTAAGCTGATAAGGTTTCTGATAAGTAATAATGAGGATGGGCTGGATATTTCAAGGATTTATTCACTTTTTCACATCTGTGAATTTAACTGTGACAGTGCAATTAAAATGTGGTTACAGGAAAAAGGTGTGCTATAAAAGTAGACTTTAAAATTTTTCACATAGGTACCTTGTATTAAAATAATCAGCAATAGGCTTATTTTATAAGTATCTGGCATTATGATTTCATGGAAATGAGATTTTCTATATTTACAGATATTCTGTTGTTGTTGTTGTTAATAGATACACAATAGAAAATTCTGACCAGAGAGTTAATATTTAGGACCAGTGTTTGAGACTCTACTTGGCTTCTGTTTATATTTTTTTAAGGTTCTTATAGCATTTCATGCCTTCAAGTGGATAGTGTCTTGTCCTCAGGGAAATACTGTATGATAAGAATTGCTGAGAAAGTCCCAGGGTGATTCCAAAGCAGTTCTGATCATAACCTACTTGACAGTTCCAATTATCTTTGGGCCTCCTGGGGCAAACAACAGTGGAGTTTTGCCATTTTTGGTAGTCAATGTCATAATTTTATCTCGACTCACAGACAATGATGTTAGAAGGCCAACTTTTTATACCATTTTTAAAGCAAAATTCTCAACTACTACTATCCTTTTGATCACTCCTTAATATTCCTTAAGAACTGGGAAGATTGACTGTATGGTAATTACTAAAAGTCTTTATCCTGGTGGCTTTAAACTGCTTCCACCTCTAGCCTTTGGACCTTCCCTAATGCAGATCCTTGATACAGACTTGCATGGGACATTGCCATGGGCTGTAAGCCTTCAGTTGAATTTGTGCAGGACACTGCTGTGGATCCAGGACCTTGGCTGGATTCTTTGGGTTTCTAGCATATTATAGACAGGTCTTTTGCACTCTTCTGCATTTGACATTTTATATGAATATCAAAAAATGATCCTAGGGCTGGAGGGTTAGCTCAGTGGTTCCGGCGCCTGTCTCGCAAGCGCAAGACCCTGAGTTTGATCCCCGGTAACCACATACAGTGCTGGGCATGGAGACTGACGCCCACCAGCAATCAATACCATATACCACAGTGCCGGGCATGGTAGCTCATGCCTGTAATCCCAGCACTCAGGAGGCAGAGACAGGAGGATTGCTGAGTTCGAGACTTGCCTGGGCTACACAGTGAGCTCAGGGCCAGCCTGAACTACAAAGCAAGACCCTGTCTCAAAAAAAAAAAATGATCCTATGAGTTATATGTCTTGTACTAAGTCTATTCCCTTGCAAACCTTGACTACAACAAGGACCTAGGAATAGGTCTTTCCTATTGAAATTTGGAAATTGCTAAAACAATAGAAACACTTGAAGTCACAAGCATAGGCTAATACTTAACCATAGAAATTCAGTAGCACAGGAAGCAATAGCAAGAATCGACACATGAAACTACACAAAATTTAAAAGTTTCTGTATACCAAGGGAGACAGTTAAGAGACTGATGAAACTGACTACAAACAGGAGGAAACACTTGGCGGTAACTCCGGCAGAGATTTTTTTTTTCAGTACCAGGGATTGAACTCACAATTTTTGCACTTTCAAGGAAGGCCCAGCGCCACTGAGCTAAATCCCCAGCCCACTGACAGAATATTGGTACTATAGTATATAAAGAGCTTAAAAAACTTAACTCCACAATGTCAGATAGCTCAATCAATAAATGGTCAAATGAATTGAACAGACATTTCTCAAAAGTAGAGCAAATGGCCAGTAAGTGTATGAAGACTGTTCAACGTCTTTAAATCACTGAGGAAATATAAACCAAATCTCCACTGAAATTCCATCTCATTGCAGTCAGAATGGCAGCTATCGAGAATACAAAAAACAAATGCTAGTGAACATGCAGGGAAAAGGAATTCTTTTACATTGCAGGTGGCTATGTAAATTAGTATAGTTACTAAGGAAATCAGTGTGGGAATTCCTCAAAAAAAAAAGGAGAGCTATCATTTTATCTAGTTATACTATTCATTGCTACACTTGGTATATAACTGGATAAATTTAAGTCAACATACTGTGGGGACACGTATGTGCCCATGTTCATTGTGGCACAATTCATAGTAGCCAAGACATGTAACCAGCTTGGTGCCCATTCATAGATGAATATATATAGAATATATATGTGTGTGTTTTTGAGCCAATAAAATTTAGTCATTTGCAGGAAAATGGATGTGTCTGCAGATCTTCATGTTGAACAAAATAAGCCAGACTCATGTAGAATATTCTCCCTAATGTGTGGAATTTAAAGTAAATGACAAGAAAGTAAATAGAAGACTTATTAGATAAGAGGAAAGAAATAAGGAGGAAAGAAGGAAGTGTCAGGTGGGTAATAATGAAGATAGCAAAGTGATGCAATCACTAAGACCCCAAATATGTGAATCAGGAGCCTGATGGGAGGTTGAAAACAATGGAAGTATAATGTGTGGGAACACATCTGTCAAAGTAAAAACTATTAATTTGTATACATAATAAAAAAGAATGTCAAGAAAATGAATTATTTTTTCTTTAGTGAAAACCCACCTTAATGTAGAAGTAGCTGAGTTTTCAAAGCTCTAAAAACTCAATGGTCCTAACAACTTCAGGCAACTCTTCATTCTCCGAAGTGCTGGCCAAGATTTTAAATTTTGGATTCTCCTTTAATTGAGGCCATCCACTACTTATTTCTCTAGATGACATGACTTTTGCTTCAGTCAACAATATATTATTACTGCTATGTTAATATTGGGCATGTTTTACTTTATTTATGAATACAAAGGGAAAGAACAGGAAAATTGAATCTGGAGGAAAAAATACTGTCAAAGGAATTTTTTAAAGGAAGCTATTTTCTTATACACAGTGAATCAGGAGCCATGTACTAAATTCTACTGTATTGATAGCTTCCTAGTCCCTAATCTAGAGATGTAAATATAGCAGGCCCATAGTGAAACAGCATTTGCTGTACACTATAGTGGGGAACATACGCTCTCTTCAAAGTGTCTCTTTTGTTCTTCCACCATGTTTGCCTCCAACAAAAATAAAACATACTCAAAACTTTGGATCCCCATAACAAATACACATTTCCAAAACAACCTGTTGAGAATATTAATACTGAGAATCTTGTTCTTTTAGAGCTCAGGACCCATTCACCCATGAAGCATAAGGGGACACAGATTTGCAGTTGTGCAGAAGCAGTTCTAAAATGTCATCTTTGGCAGATGAAATCATGCAAACAGCAATTTTTCATTTCCTAACTACTTCTTGGTCCATTAGTTGGTCAGTCATTTTAGTTTGGCCTGTTATACCATATACTTGGTGGTTAATAAGAATAAATTTATTCCTTAACCATTTTAGATGCTGAAAGACCAAGGCCAAGGTACCAGTATGACAGAGTTTACTTAATATTATGGCCTCAATGTGTATCCATTTAGCTGTAAATGACTCCAGTTTAATCATTGTTTGTGGCTGCATAGTACTCCATTTTATTTATTTATTTATTTATTTATTTATTTATTTATTTATTTAGAGGCAGGGTCATGCTTTATAGTTCAGGCTGGCCCTGAACTCACTATGTGCCCCAGGCAAACCTCGAACTCAGCAATCTTCCTCAGCAATCTGCCTCCCAATTCATTTTATATTTTTAAAATTGCATCTTCTTTATCCAGTCACCAGTCAATGGGCATTTGGGCTATTTATAAGACTTAGCTATTAAAACCTGTAACACTATAAACATGGGTGTGCGTTTATTGCTGTGGTATGATGCTTTTAATTATTTTGAGAAGATATCTAGCAGAGGAATAGCTGGGTCAAATGGAACCTCTAATGCCAGTGTTCTGAGGAATCTCCACACTGATCTCCACAGTGGTTGTACCAGTCTACATTCCCATCAACAGGGGAAGAGGGTTGCTTTTTCCCCACAGCCCTGCCAGCATTTGTTGTTAGCTGATTTCTTGATAGCAGCCATTCATTCTGGAGTAAGCTAGAATCTCAGTATTGTTTTCATTTGTAGCTCTTGAATGACCAATGATATTGAATATTTTTTATGTTTAGTTGCTGCTTCTAATTCTTTGTCTGAGAAATATCTATTCATTTCAGATGCCATTTTTGGATTTGGTTTTAAATTTTGGGCTTCAATTTTTAAAGTTCTATTCCAAATACTAGTACACACAACTATAGAAAACAAATATTAACTGACATGAACAGTCAAATAAGCATTAATACAACTGAAGTGGGTGGTATCAATACCCCACTGTCACAAATATACAGACCAACTAGATAAGAAACGAACAATGCAATAGTGAAGTGGAACCAATCTTTTAAACAAATGGATTTAATAGATGTCTAAAGAGTACTTCACCCTACAAAATCAGAATACACATTCTTTTCAGCTGCACACAGCTTATTCTCCAAAGTAGACCACATGCTAGTTCATAGAACATATTTAAATAAGGGCAAAGAAATTGAAATTATCCCTTGTATATTATCAGATCATAGTACAATAAAATCGGAGCTTGATAACAAAGAAACCACAAGAATTTCATAAACACATGGAGATTGAACAACATCCTCCTGAACAACCCAATGGAACACAGAAGAAATTAGATGGTTTATATACTTAAATGACAGTGCCAACACAACATACCAGAGTGTATGGGACACAGTGAAAACATTCTGAAGAGGGAAATTCATAGCAGTGAATACCCATGTTAGGAAAACAGAGTGAGTTCAAATAAGCAATGTAATGCTGAACTTCAAGCTTCTAGAAAAAGGACAAGACAAAGCCATAGCTCATACAAGGGAGGAAATTATAAAAATCTGAGCAGAAATCAGTGCAATGGAGACTAAGAGAATGATACAAAAAATCAACAAATCCAAGAGTTAGTTCTTTGAAAGAATAAACAAAATTAACAAACAACTAACCTTAGCAAAAAAAAGAAAAAAGAAGAAAAAGACCTAAATCTGTCCATGTATTCTTGAACAATACAGTATTTGTTTTGCTTTTCTTTTTGACTTTTATACTATTGGCATCACATTATATAGTCATCTGCTGCACTTTTGCTGTTTACCAAGTGTTGTATTTATGAGATGCATCAACACGATTGCATGTATTGTCTATTTTTAGTGTTCTACGTTCAGTTATATGATTATTCTACTTGTTGGTAAATATTTGGTTTGCTTCCAGCTTTTATTCATCAACACGTATAACAAACGTCTTTGTGCATGTCTTTAACTTCTTAGAAAGTATGAAGTCTAGGATCATGTTATTTTTCCTTCAGAGAAGTTATTTCATTTCCTTCTGCCAGATACATAGATGGCAACCATCCAGAGCCATCAGCTAGCTCCTGGAGCTCCTTGTGGATTTCTTGCTGGTCTATATCCTACACACAGACTACTTTCTTTCAAGGTTTACTTTTACCACTGGGGTGTTATAAAATAGGGGCTCTCAGAGCTCTTAACTTGGGATACACCTGGAATACAACTTTTTGAAATTTATTTCAAAGTATTCCCATCCCAAATGACAGTTATATCTTGTTAGTCCATTGGTGCACTTGAGAAAGTTATTGAAAATCTTTCAAGCTTTTTAGTTGTTCTCAGTAGAAGTGATCCAACTTACCTATATTGTCACTTCTGTGAATGAAGTTTCACACAATCTTAATAGCTGGTACAAATTTGCTCTTCCAAATGGCTTACTACCATCCTCTCTGTGAGTAGCATTGTCAGTGATGAAAGATACTTTCCTGTGCATATTTTTCTGTACACTTTGCCATTTGTGCTATAGACATATATTATGAATTAAACCATTAAAAATAAAAAATCAACGATCATTAATTTGGAAGGTAATTTGCCCTCAGGAAAGAAATCAAACACTCTAATTGCTCTGGTTTGCTTCCTTGTGTCCTCTCTGATTCAATATTGAACGATTGGTTTGTCAGCCTAGACATTTTTTATGGATGATGATGTCTGTCTTCACCCAATCGACAGTGGTTAGTGTCATCAGATGAGAAGGATCAAAAGATCACAATGGTTGAGAAGAATTCAAGCAGGACGTCCTAATGTAGATAAGAGAAGTGATTAGTTCATTTGTTGGAAAGGGGAAATTATGTTTTCAATTCTTTCCCTGTTAAATGCCTTCTTAAACTTAAAAGGAAATCAGAGTATGCTGGTAGTGCTAATGCTGTGGGGTGCAATCCTATAAATCTCATGGTGAATTTTATTCAGTACAGTACATGAAAAAGCAAGATGGACACGATTGCACTCGCCTGTAATCCGGGGCTAAGGCACAAGGTTGCGAGTTCATGCCTTTCCTGGCAACTCAGTGATTTAGCAAGACCCTGTCTCAAAACAAAAATTTAAAAGAGGAACTGGAGAGTAGCTCAGTGTGAAGGCTCAGGGCTCAATCCTCAGTGCAGAAGAAAAGAAAATCAAATAGGATTATTGAAATATAGCATGTTCCAAACTAGGAGAGATCCCAGTTCCCCTAAGACAGTGTCCGTGTGACAATCTTCTCACACAGAAGGTGCCCCAGAGTGTCGCAGATCCTTTGCCCTGGTGATTCTGGCAGTGGGACCCAAATGCCCCTTTACAAAAGATGGACGAACCACTCTCTTGATGTATGTGAAAAAGCTGCCTATTTGGTGAAAGTAATCTAAAAAAAGAAGCATTATTTTGGAAAATGAACTAGCATCAATTCTCATAATTTATTTTTCCTCTTCAGACACATTTTAAAAGGTGATATTTCTAGTTGAGAATTAGCTATTTCAAAGACAAATGCCTAACAAATGTCCAGTATTTGTTATCACAGTGGTTTTCCCTTATCCCTGGGGGACACATTCTGAGAGCCGAGCCAGTGAATGTCTGGAAACAGCTAAGTACTGAAACTTTATGTAAACTGTGTTTTCCTGTACATCTGCACCTATGATTAAGTTTAATTAATTAATTAATTAATTTATTTATTTTGAGACAGGGTCTCGCTTTGTAGTTCAGGCTGGCCCTGAGCTCACTATGGAGCCCAGGCAAGCTTCGAACTCAGCAATCCTCCTGCCTCTGCCTCTCGAGTGATGGGATGACAGGCGTGAGCCACCACGCCCGGCACTGTGGTATGTGGTGTTGATTGATGGTGGGCTTGAGTCTCCACGCCCAGCATTGTATGTGGTTACCGGGATTGAACTCATGATCTTGCGCTTGCGAGGCAGGCGCCGGAACCACTGAGCTAACCCTCTGGCCCTTAAGTTTAATTTCTAAATTAGGCACAGTAAGGGATTAATAATAGGACAATTACACAATATACTATCATAGAAATTAGAAAATAGTCTCTCAAATATCTTACTATATTTTCACTTTTTTTTTTTTTTACCAAAAAGGTTTATTTTATGGTCTCCCTTTGGCACATCCAGATTGCTGGCATCTCACCATTCATGTGTCTTGGGACCACCATTAAATAAAATGGCATATCTTAACCACGAGCATGACAACACTGAGACAGTTGCTGTGACACCCAAACATCCTCTAAGTGAGCACAGGGTCAGCAGGGGCACAGTATAGGTATGCTGGATGCATGGTGATTCACACCCCGGGTAGGAAAAAAGCAAACTGAAAGATTACATTACTTGGCTCAGAATCACGAGTGATTGAAAACTCACAAATTGTTTGAATTTTGCATTTAATAATTTTAGACAACAGTCAACCGGTAGTCACTGTAGAATACATTCATTCAGCTTTATCCATGGGACTCTTAGATTATTATTAATAGTACACTTTTACTTTGAGTCTGCAGGGTTTATATCCTTAGTAACAATTTCTGTTCAGTAGTTGGATCATAAGCTTTTCTAAATGTATCAACCTTTGTTTTATAGTCGTAATTAAAATGCAATGACCCTTAAAAGATCTATAAATGAGGGACTTGTAATAGAAACTTCAGTCATTTGGAGTCAGACACTACAGTGTCTGTCTTCAGGGTTTCTATTCTTTTTACACTTGTTAGAAGATTTTAACTTTTGTATAAATGCCAGAAAAATTCCAGACTAAAGTTTAAAATAGTTTACAAGATGGTGGTGGTTCATTTCTAACAGGCCTGCTTTAACCTGATTGATTTAAATAGGTTTGTCTGTGGATTGAAAAGCATTATGTGGAAAATCATGAAACCTAATAAAATTAGCTTTATAGTGACTCAGTAGAAAAATAGAAATCAGTGATTCAGAACTCACTTGTTTTCTATCATCCCTGGGGCATTTAGCCCACATAGGGACCTCAGCATTTTTCAGATAAGCATTAAAAGTTGTTAATGTTTTGTTTTGTTTTGGTATAGAGGTTACTATGCAAGGGTAGAGCCAGGGGAAATGGAGAAGTGGAGGCAAAGAGTGAAATAGAGCCAGAAATGGTAGCTCACGCCTGAAATCCCAGCACTCAGGAGGCAGAGGCAGGAGGATGGTGAGTTCGAGACTAACTTGGGCTACATAATGAGCTCAGAGCCAGCCTGAACTACAAAGCAAGATCCTGTCTCAAAAGAAAAGTGAAATAGAAACTACTATTAAAACACTCAAAACAGCAAATTCCAGAAAACATTTCTACATTTTTAGTGTTTTAACAGGGTAGCATTTCAATTTTGCTTGTCTTGTGTGCTACCTTCTGATTTTAAAAAATAGACAACACCTACCAGCTGTGGATATCCAGTACACGCTATTGCTATTCCCAGTTTTCACCATTTCTCTAACATTCACATCCTTTGCATTTGCTTCACTAAAATCCAAGCAAAACACAGAAAAGACACATTTGGAAGGATGCGACTTTTAGAGTTAGAGAGGTTTTCTCAGATTTCCAAATTCCTGATGAGACTTTAAATGTTAACATTGTGACTTTTCTGGCTACCTTGCCTCTCATGACAGCACTGCCTCATAAGTGCTAGTAGTATGAGAGAGAACCGGTGAGAGTAGAAACAGGGATCATTTTAACAGCAATTTTCTGCACCCATCAATATATCTAATGAATATTTCTGTAACTAGTTTATTTCAAGTTCATTAGATTATTTTCCCTGAAGTTAGAGAAACCAATCCATCTCGGATGACCAATTAATTTCAAAATGAGAGTAACAAAATTAAGGACACATGGTGAACTGAGTTTCTCCTTGGAGGAAAAACACATTCAAAGCAGGGCTTGAACATCACTTGCTTTCAAGGGTTAACAAGGCAATTAGGAGTATGTGAACCTCTTACCACAGCATGGCTTGTGTGCTGGGCGACAGGAGAATGCATAGTCAATTCACATGTTTAAAAAAAAAAACACCACAGGGGCTGAACCCAGCTGTTAAATCACCCACTGAGACATGTTTGATGTTCTCCATCCCAAGAGGCTCTATAGAAAAGAGATAAGAAAGGATAGGATTTATTTGACTGAAGTGAGGATCCCTAAGTGTCTCCTTTCTTCTTTTTTGCTTTATGAAAATAGAAATTAAAAACAAATAGGAGAAGGGCCAGGGATTTTAGCTCAGTGGTTCTGGCATCTGCCTGGCAAGCACAAGGTCCCAAGTTTGATCCCCGGTTCCACATACCACAATGCCAGGCGTGGTGGCTCATGTCTGTAATCCCAGCACTGGAGAGGCAGAGGCAGGAGGATCACTGTGAGTTCAAGGGTAGCCTGGGGTACATAATGAGTTCAGGGCCAGCCTGAATTACAAACCGAGATCCTGTCTCAAAAATCTAAAAAACGATAACAAACAGGGGTTTCAGAAAGGCTAACTCAGTAAACAGTGGTAATTACCAGTTTATTTAAAACTTCGCAAAGTGCTCTCTGCTCCTATTCTCTTCCTCTCTGCTTTGTCACAGTACTAGCAGGTGATCAAGAGACGGGGAGGTGGGAAGAGGGGAGGCGAAGCAGAAGATGTAATAGGTATATGTACTGGTTTCCCAAGGTGAGTGTAATCATTATTTTAGTATATGTACTGCCAAAGCGAGCACTGAATGTAACTATTATTTATTACAAACATATACTAATACAGAGAAAAATATACTAATCACAAACATATACTAACAAAAGAAACAAAAAATACAGCTACACTGGTAAATTCATTAGACTCAATGCAATTACACTGAAGGAATGAGAAAGAAACCATCCATTTATTATGAGATTTTAAAGTACACATGTGAGTCTGGCAGATATTTAGCAGTAAAGCATCTGACAGCCTATAGCAAGACCATGAGAAAAAAGAAAAGATTTATATTTTCAATGAGCAAAGACATTTCAAAAGAAATGAAGCCCTGGGCAGTCAGGAAGGCCCACAGCACAAGAGCAGAGGAGCTATCAGGACCGAAGGGGAAGACATGTGACTCATGGTACGGTACAGAATGAGCAACAAATCAAGTGACTAAATAGACTAACATTGTTGGGTGTCAATGGATGCTTCTGGAGATACAAAGGTAGATATCCATCTAGCAGGTAAGACAAACCAGCTAACAATAACACTTACTCAACTCTATGACTCAAGCTTTCTCACATTTACACATCTTTGAAATTGATAGCACATCACAACCATTGACAACATTGATTTCTCCTTGTAGAATGATACATAAAATATATGTATTGGAAGAGAAGAAATATAGTGAATGTTTGAAGTACTGTGAAACATTACTATCAAGAAGGAGGAACAACAGTTAAAATTTATCGTGTAGATTATTATGGACTGTTGAAAGTTTTTAATCTGGGAAGCAACAGTAAAAGTCATTATATCCATTTTTCTCTTGCTCTGGCTGGTCCCCCTTCCTTTTATTCAGTGGACATTTACAGAGAATGTTCTATCGACCAATTTCTCTGTACAAAGATCCTGGGAATTCAAGGGTGGACGGAGAGACAGGAAATCAATCAACTGCATTTAACTCATATTTATAGATTGTTCATTCAATAACAGAATACACATTCTTTTCCAGTTCACAGGAAACATTTGTTCAAATAGATCACATTCTGTACCATTAAAAAATAAGATAGATTTACAAGAATCAATTTAATACAAAGTATGTTCTTACACCAATGAAATTTGACTAGAAATCAATTAGAAAAAGATAGCTAGAAAATCCCCAAATATTTGAAGACTACACTGTCCACTTCTAAGTTATACATGGTCCAAAGAAGATATTTCAAGAAGTTTAAAGCACTTTGAACTAAATGAAAATTAAAATATAACCTATGAAAATTTACAGAGTGCACAGAAACAATGTTTAAAAAAGAAAACAGATTCTGGCCTTATGAAAATTACAAAGTAGCTGAGGAGACTCAGCGACAAAGGAAGTAGAAGAACTATGAAAAGTAAAATAAATGATGAGAACTGCGTTAAATGACTGAGGGCATGCACCTTCTCTTTGGTAAAGTGGACAGAAAGTGAGACGTAAGTTGAAATATGATTGTTGGCAGGTGAAAATTTTCCAGACTGAGAATAGAGCAGATGTGAAGCAGAAAACTACTTACCATGTCTCTGGACGGAAAAGATGAATAAGGTAAAATGGCAAAGGCAGGAGATATGAGGTGTTTAGAAGGGTAAATGGGAGTGGATCACCCTGAGTCTTGCAGACCTCAGAAAGTCCCG
Organism: Thryonomys swinderianus; assembly: GCA_004025085.1. Classification (NCBI taxonomy): domain Eukaryota; kingdom Metazoa; phylum Chordata; class Mammalia; order Rodentia; family Thryonomyidae; genus Thryonomys; species Thryonomys swinderianus. Next base: position 35,916 of record PVIC010005547.1, on the reverse strand, counting down.
AGATGCCCTTTAGGGACTTTCCAACTTATGTGTGCGACGAAATCCTGGGGCAACAGCAGAGACATTTGAGTCCTGGTTCAAGCTTTTCTGAGAACTGCAGAAGAGACAGACATCTGAGCCTTCAAGCCCGGCTGCCAGGGAAGCGTGTGATGAGTCTGGCTTTGTGTTGTCAAGGGGCTTGACTGAACATTTAAACGTGAAAGTAGCCCGTTAATTCTTAAATACATTTCAGGAGGCTGGAAAGACTGTGGGGTCACGTGGCCACGGGAGGCACCGGTCCAGAGGACATGGCCCCGCCCACCTGACAGAGAACTCGCCACAGGCTGCTGCAGGGGCGCAGCTCGGTGACACACTGCTGCAAGCCCCGCCCTCTTCACCGGACCCCCCTCTGGTGCTGCCCTTTGGCTGAAAGCTGGCCAGCGCAGGGAGGAAGACGGAGGTGCTGGTTTGCACCCTCAAGCAAAAGCAGGCATGGGATGTGCCCACTTCAGTAGCAAGCCATCCCTGACTGGGTTGGGCCGGAAAGGTGAGCACGCCCTTCTGCCATTTCCCAGGGAACTGCCTCGGAAAAGGGAGTTTCTCAGAACACATCAAATGGGCCTACTCACCTCCTAAGCCCCAAGGAGCTTAGTAGTTAAGGGCAAAACGTATCCAAGGAACCCAATAAAGTGCCGAGGAACTATGAGAGAGAGATGCCATTTCAGCACGGACCACACTATATTTAAAAAGGAAGCCTCAGTGACTGAACTGCAGTCACGGTATTGTTCAGTTTTATCTAAATACTGGTTCAAAATAAGATCGTAACCACTTCGTATTATTTCATTTTGAAAAGTGAACTTACTCCTAGCAACGACAAACTGCTAAGACAGCGATCTCAGTAATCAGAGCTGAGCCAGAAAACTACCATGGCTTCTTAGGGTCCTAGGCTCCATGGTACCTACATCCGCTTTCTGTTCGCATGGAAACGAAGCAGGGGCCCTTGAACGGAGAGATGAAAGGGAGAAGTCGGGGCTGGGTGGAATTTGGACAGCTAGAACTGCGTGAAGTGAGGTTTTGGGGCCAGCAAAGGCACGGTGCCAAGGCAACATTGAAATGATAGCGGGACTGAAGTGCAGAGAAAATGAGAAATGAAATTCATGGTTGGTGGATGGAGGTAAAAAGTGTATAGATTCTTGTCTTTGGTGGGGGAAATGGAAGAAGAGACAGGCAAGGTGGCCACTTGTTTATTTTCTTCCCTAATGCTGGGTACCTGTAACTGTGTTTGTTGGGGAGAAGTCCTAACAGTGACAGAAGAGGAATCTGAAGCAGTTCAGGTGTGGTGGAAACTCAGGCTGGAAGACAGGCCTACGTGTCAGAGAGCCAGAAGTAACGCATGTCCAAGGGCAGGAGAAGATGAAGTTGCAGTTTAAAGGGGGTTCGGGGCATCACCCTTCCTTGGCTTTTCTGTGCTCTCCAGGCCACCAGCTGGTGGGCTGCTGTGGCACACACCCTGGACATGGGTCTTCTTCACTCAGTGCTCATCCCTGTGTGCCACCTGCACAGACCCAATCACAGAGAATGTTAAGCAGCGGGATGGGCATCCCTCAGGTGGGCACAAACTGCCCACCACACTGGTTCAGGCACAGTTCTTTCGTTGCTCCTGCTTCCCCTTTGGAATAATATTTCTGTAGGTTTCTGCATTCACTTTTGCCCCTAAAATATGTTTATTGATTCTTTTTTGGTTTGTTTATGTTTTCCTTTCTCTTGTCAAACTTTGGCTCCTGAATTAGATTTCTGTGGCCACTGCTGTCATGGGAGAACAGTTTGGACAGATGAGAGCATGGTAAACAGACTGAGATGGGAAATAGATCACATGTTGAAGTTCTAGCCATAAAGGCTCACAGGGGCTGGAGGGCACTTTCCTACACCGGTGTTTAATTGTCAACACCAAAACAACAAGCAAACACAAGCATGAAAGGGCACTGTGATAGAACAGGTGAGATTATTGTACCCAAGTTGGACGTTGGAGGAATAAGAAGGAGGGGAGAGATGAAAGGCATACTTTACAAGTAATATTGACTAGATGGGGACAGCTTCATAAATTTTAAGACAAATGGAAGAAAATATAATTTTCAGAACTAGTAGAAAATTTATAGGACTCATTAAAAACTATATGAACTGACTCAGGGATTACATGAGTCCCAACGGTTTCAGGAAAATAAGTAATCTTTAGATAACAGCCTGATTTGGCAAGAGTTTTTTCCAAGACTCAAATCTTAAATGCCAGTTGAGTATATATTTTCTCCATAAAAAGCAATCACATGAACTTTAAAACTTTGACACATCCCTTCCAGATCCTTAATGGAATTGTAAAGATAAACTTGATTTTTTTTTTTTTGGAAACTGCTTATTCCTGCGATGCTGAATAGATAACAGAACTGGATTAAGGTGTGGATCCAGTTCATTAAATTTTAATTATGCCTCTGCAGAATTACAGAGAATGTGAGTTGTAGATACCAGGTAGTCCCCAAATAGTCAAAACTATGAATTTATAACTGCTTGAATTTTATTACATGCTTGGTCTTTTGATAATGTCCTGAAAGTTGATGAAATAACTCATAAAATATAAAAGCAACATGCAGAATGTACAGAGTGCTAGGAAGGTACATATCATTCCTGAGAATCCTTCCTAATTTAAAATCTCTAACATGATTTGGATCTGAAATTTCCTCCCCAAAGTTCATGTGTTCACAAGACAAGGTAAAGTAAGGTTATTCTGTATCATGAAGATTCTTATTTTATCAGTGGATTAATTAATCCATTGATGGGACCATAATATTATTTTATTAATGGGGGGGTGATCAAAACAGGAAATGGGGCCTAGTTAAAGGGTGTAAATTACAGGGCCATGAACTTGGGGGTCTATATCAGGCCCTGAGTGTCTTCCTCTCTGGCTCCTTCCCTTTCTCTCTGTTTCCCAGGTATCATGAGATGAGCATTTTCCTCCACTATGCCCTTCCACCATGATGTTTTCACCTCACTGGGCCTAAAGACAATGGAACCAGTCAACCATGGACTAAAACCTCTGAAACCGTGAGCCAGAGTAAATCTTTCTCCCTTTAAGTTGTTTATTTAGAACATTTTGTCCCGGCAACATAAACCTAACATACACTCTTTGATAGTGACTATTTTGCAAAATGCATTTTTAATGCTGATTTGATCCCAAGAAGTTTTTAACTTTTCACACTTGCAATATAATTAAATTTACAGGAAGCATCAAGGCAAATAAGAGAAATACACTTGGGTATGATTGGTAGAAAAAAAGTTTTCTTTCTTTCTTACCCTTATTTCTGCCTTTGTCTCTTTCTGTCACACACACACACACACACACACACACACACACACACACACACACACACCCTGATGCATGCATGGTTCTTTTCTGATTTGAAGAGACTACTTACATACTAAAAATTGGTTGATTAGAAATATAGTTCAAGTTTAAACTTCAGTGGCAGTAGGAATGCATGAAACAATGCATGGGAAAGCAAACAAAACAAAACAAAACTCTTTATCAATGGGATCCAAAGGACTCTCCCTCAAGTGTAAGTCAAAGAGGCGGTTATAAAATTGAGACTGTGATTCCTTATGACTTTAAAATTGAGTCTACTGATCCTCAACTCAATCAGACTAAAGCTAATAGAAGGCATCATTGGAAAGATTTTAGACAGCACATATAATTAGAGAAATAGCTCCCAGACTTTAGGGTGAAATCAGTAAAGTTTTACAACTAAGGAGACTTTCATGTTCTGCCTTTCATTTCTTCTTTCTTGTTTTCTACTAATTTCATTTTCTTAGCCATTTTTCAGAAGGAGAACTTGGCCATTAAATCTAGCCCACATCCCTTCAATACTGGGGCCATAAAAAAAAAGAACAAAAGTGGCTTCCCTGTTTGTTTTAGTGGGAACATCCCCAGGCAAGGACACTGGTTGGTTTGGTTTTGCTTATGTTTAAATCCTTGGCAGACTCACTGTGCTCACAGAATGGAGATACTACATTGATCACAGACTGAGACTAAAGTAACTATTCATTTAACAAGAGAGGATGTAGGCAAGAGAAAATAAACAGAGGCTTTAGAACATGCCAGATGATAACCATATTTTGGGCAGTGTGCTTAAGTTAAACACTTAACACACAGACTTAAATATCTAATTCCCAAGGGGGCCATGCTTCTTATAATCTAAATCTACAACTGATTAAATCTACAACAGTTATTTTTGTCCTTAAAAACAATTACAATTTTTGAGGCTGCTGCATAATTATTTATTTTTGTTTTCAATTTGTTAAATCTCATTACAGTTTACTATGTGTATGGCAGATACAGCGGTTGGCTCACTCAGCATCTTTCCGACCCCTTTTGGAATTCCTCTCACTATTGCAGCCTGGTAGGCAGGCACCTTTTTATTTTATAGCCTCTGCTTTAGGTCCCGGATGTGCTTTAGACTCTGCCAAACAGAAGCACTGGTGGGAGACTTGAATTTGGGAGTGGGCTCATTGTAGAGTGAAGCAAGGCTTGAGAGTGTTCGTTTTGCTGGGACCAATTGTAGTGTACATGACATGCTTCTGGAGCCAGCACTTGGGGCAGGAGCTGCCCATTTTGGCAGATGGCTTCTGGATCACAGCAAGAGAAGCACTGATTGATGGGCAAGTTCTGCACTGCAGCTTTGGGATTTGTTTCTGGAAGCTCAATGTACTATGTCTTTGAAACCCTCTCAATGATTACATAAATCATATAATAGGCTGTAAGAAATCCCTTTCTTGTTAAGTGTCCTGAATGGATTATGTTTTCTGCAACTGAATCCTGATTGGTACAAAAAAGGAATTAGTTTTTAAAGTATTACTGGTTTTTAAAAATTGTTTTATTTTTCTTTCTTCATAATCGCACAGACACTGAACATAAATGAGGTTGGGCATCATTTGGTGCCTTCAATGGAAAGGTTAATTAGAAGCTCATCAGACTTCCTGAGTGACACATGGTGCTATCTCTGTTGTTCAACACACCTGGGTTGACTTTGACCCTTCAGGTAATGTTCTCCATCATCCTCTCATTTTCTCTGTGTCTTGGACTGACTAACATAATGGCCTTTAGTACTTATAGGGTAAGTTGTTCTTCTGATCAAGTTCTTTGGGTCAATTAATAAGTATTTTAAAAAAATTTATCTTTATTGGTACATTGTATATACACATTATGATCACATGCAATATTGGGAATTTGTACCAGTATATGACACGAGTTAATTCTCATTATTTCCCATTCCCCTATCCACCCCACAACCCCTACCCCCTAAATAGATAAGCTTTATTTCCCTTTTTTTTATTACCATCACATTTTTCTTTATTCCTCATTACTCACTCCTCCACATTTCCCTTTGAATATTTTCTACTTCACAATATCCATCATACATTCCGGAACTCATCAACATCTCCAGTTTGTCATACCAGAGAACAGGTACAATGTTTACACACCTATGACCTATTTATTTCACTTATGAGTATGTCCTTAAGGTATGTACATTTGAGTATAAATGGCTCAAACATATCATTCTTTAAGGCAGAGTAATACTCCATTTTATATAAAAACCACATCTTCTTTATCCAGTCTCCAGTTGATGGGCATTTGAGTTGTTTCCAAGACTTAGCTATCATGAATTGAGCTGCTATGAACATGGGTATACATATGTCACTGTGATACGATTCTTTTAATTCTATTGTGTATATTCCTGGCAGGGCAATAGCAGGGTCAAATGGGACCTCTACTCCTAGTTTATTTTTTTAGGAATCTCCACACTGACTTCTGTAGAGGTTGTACAAGTCTACATTCCCACCAACAGTGGAGAAGGGTTCCTTTTTCTCCATAGCCTCGCTAGCATTTGTTGCTGGCTAATTTTGAGATTGCAGCCATTCTTTGTGGAGTGGGATGAAATCTTAGGGTTGTTTTCATTTGCATCTCTCAAATGACCAGTGATGTCAAACATTTCCTCAAATTCTTCTTGGCAACTTTTACTTCTTCTTCTGAAAAGTGTCTGTTCAGGTAAAACTCTTGGAGACACTGGCTTAGGGAAAGACTTTATGAACAAACCTCTATAGCACAAGATCTAGCAGAAGAAATCAACAAATGGGATCTTTTTTCATTAAAAACCTTCTGCACAGCAAAGGAAACTCCCTGCAGAGCAAAAAGACAACCAACAAATTGGGAAAGAATCTTTACTAGCTGTCTCTCAGACAAAGGCCTACTGTGTAGAATTTATAAAGAGCTTTAAAAATCAATTCCCCCAAATTAATAAGCATTTTAACTTCAAAGAGTATTATATGCTCACTCTTGTTTTGATGTTTTGCCTACAGATTTCTAGAATACTGCAGGAATAGCTGATTTATCTATTCCTCATTAGGTTAGCATTAACTTTGTCTTTCAAAAGTGTCATAGTAGATGAAGTATTGCTATCTTTGGATTGTCTGAATGTGTACATTCTTAACAGTAATGCCTCAGTGTATATACCTCACACTGACCACTTGAGGATTTATAGATTCAGCCCCACAAACAGAATGGCCTGTCTGGGCATTCTCTGCCTTAAATATCTGTGTTTTTTTGTTTTGTTTTGTTTACACATCATCTCACTTTTAGTTCAGGCTGGCCCTCAGCTCACTATGTAGCCCAGGCTAGCCTCGAACTCAGCAATCCTCCTGCCTCTGTCTTCTGAGTGCTGAGATTACAGGTGTGAGCCACCAAACCCAGCATTGTGGGATGTGGTACTGATTGCTGGTGGGCGTGAGTCAACACACCCAGTATCATTGTATGTGTTTACAGGGGATCAAAACAGGGACCTTTGGCTTGCTAGGCAGGGGCTGGAACCACTGAGCTAAATCCCCAGCCCAATATCTGTGTTTCAACTGCTAGGCTTACAGTTTTCAAGCTCTTCATTGGATAAGAGAATGTAAGAATGACCACAACAGCTGTCAACTGCCACAACTAAGTCTAGGCTATTTGCTTCTCTTCTCTTCTTTTTGATCATTTCTGGTAAAATGCATCCAGGATCCAGAACTAGAGCTCATTTTACTCACACTTGTGGCCTAACCCAAGAGATTCACTGATTCTCTTCTCTGCCTCAAGTATAGAAAAGCTCTTTTGCCCTAGTGTAGTAGTAATACAACAAAGACTTTCTTTTAAAAAAAAATTTCATGTTGCATTGAAATTTATTATCTATCTCTGTATCTACCTACATTCAAGAGCTATTATTCAGTCTTTCTCAGAGTGAAATTCAGAAATCTTTTCTTTTTAAACAAATTTCTCAAATTATTCTGACACATTTCTTCGGTTCAATTTACTTATTGCATCTGCATCTATGAATAAGTTACTGATTACAAGAAGAAAAGGAGAAGGAGGAGGAGCAGAAATAAAAACACTCCAGTAGCTTGCATATTTTCTTGAGCAGTGGGTTTAAGAGGGATTAAATTAGTTATACAAATTTTTACTTTGTATGATTTTGCTATTTTCTGATGGAAATTGCCTGATAAGCCCACACAGATTCCATACAATTTAGCAATTTAGCACCATGAGTGGACAACCAAGGGAAAAACAAATGTTACATAATTTACAGAGAGAGAAAGGTGCAGAATTCTCACTAATTTAAGTACAGTTTAGTTTGTCGCTTTGGGTTGCTTCAGTCAGTCTCGCTCTCTCCCCCTCCTCTTAGTCCTTCCCAGCTGAGAGGCAGAGAGTGGAAATGAAGCAAAGATTTTAAATTTCTGCCCTAACACTGAGTGGGGTTGGCCTTGCCTCCAGAGCCAGTGAGGACTGTGGGTCTCCAGACGCTGTTAGACCCTGCTCTGTAACAGCAGAATTCTCCCAGTCTCCCTCTGAGCCCCAGGCCTAAGAAATCTGCCCCTTCTCTCCTGAAAGTGTCTGGCTCTGGGCTTCTGTGGTGGACATGTTACCTTTTCTTTCTTGTAAAGGGTCTCTTTCCCCTACCACTGTAATCACTGTTTTTTTACGAAGTGTTCAAATCCATTTTATCAGTTGTGATATCAGTTTCTATCTTCCCCCTGAGTTTGGTATCAATCCTGGTAATCAGAAGCTGATGCATTATCTATAAGTGAAAATTTTCTGCTAGATTTAATTTTCTACTAATCTCTCCTTATTTGGCGATTATTCATATTTTCAGCTCAATTGAATCAAATCAAACTGGAATCTTTCTACTTTCCTTTCTTTAGTTTTGAAGCAGCACCAAATAAACTAGTCCAGTAAAATGGAAGACACACTCAGAAGTTTTGGAAGCAAAGTATTTATTGCTGGCCTATTAACCTGGAATTCCTTCCAAAGTATTTAGCTCCCCCAGAACAAAAGCAGGAGTCTTAAACTAGGAAAGGAGGAATGGTTATAAATATAAGAACCTAGGTTACATACACTGTATTTAGGCACAAGGAGCATAGAATTACATAACTGGGTAAGAGCTACATAAAAGATGGAGAATACAGCATCAGGGTCTTATTATTTTATTTTATTTTTTATTTTTTGGTGAGACAGGGTCTTGCTTTGTAGTTCAGGCTGGCCTTGAGCTCACTATGTAGCCCAGGCAAGCCTCGAACTCAGCAATCCTCCTGCCTCTGTCTCCTGACTGCTGGGATTGCAGGTGTGAGCCACCACGCCCAGCTAGGGCCCTATTAATTTTGTATTCCAAGCAATACAGGTGAATTGGTCATAAGATTAAATTAACCTCAGCATATTTATAAAGTCTTGTTTTCATACAGCTCTTCTGGAGACAAAGACGTTCCTGTGTTATCTAAAGAAGCACAGATATAAAAGAGGAGTGAAGTGGGGGTCCTGGAGGCCCTGCCCCATAAACAATGGTGGACCAGGGGCCTCAGTCCTAAAAACAAAATGGTGGGCCAGGAGGTCCCAGTCATAGAAACAAAATGGCAGGCCTGAAGGCCCCACCCTGAGAAACTAAATGATGGGCCAGTAAGACCCAGTCCTAGAAACAAAATGGTGAGCCAGAAGGCCCTACACCCAGAAACAAAATGGTGGGTCAGGAGGCCCCAGTCCTAGAAACAAAATGGCAGACCTGGAGACCCTGCCCAAGAAAAAAAATGCCAAACTTGGAGGTTTTGCCCCAGAAACAAAATGGTGGGCCAGGAGGCCCCAGTCCTAGAAACAAAATGGTGAGCTAGGAGGCCCCACCCCCAGAAACAAAATGGCAGACCTGGAGGCCTGCCCCAGAAACAAAATGGTGGGTCAATTCCATACTAGTTAGCAAACAGACAATCCAATTCTAAACCAAACAAGACTCTTTTATTCACTAAACATGAATTGTTGACAGGAGATACTTGTGAAAGCTGATCATGTCTTTCCTTCTACCCAGTTCAGGGTAGGCATGTACTGAATATTTTCCGAAATCAGGAAATGCAGAAACAAAGACATATCCATCTATCCATTCTTAACTCCTTTTGCCTCCAGACCAGGCCAAACCAGATGCAGACTAAGGCAGACAGACGACAAAGACAGATGCAGATTACCGTAAAAACAAAATTTCTCAAGCACAAGCGTCCTTACTCCCTTCTTGGCTTCGGAGAGCCTCTGCCCATGAGCAGATGCAGTCCCCTGCCCACCGAAGAGGAGCAAACCTTACACAGTTACACTTGGAATAAAGACTTGCTTTCAGCACAGAGGTCTTTTGAATTATGACTGACGACTTGAGTTCGTCTTTTGATTTTGGTGCCCAAATTATCTCCCGTAGTTTTTTGGCGAGTGTTGCTCTCACAGAGGTCCTCTGAATACCTGATTTACTCACTTCTTGGACATGTCTCTCAATGACACACCCCTCTCCCCTCGAGTGGAGATGGCTGCTTGAAAACAGAGAGGGCCAGTTGTCCTGTCCACTGAGACAGCGGGAGCTACTGTCGATCCTTAAGAGTGGGGAACCGTGGGGAACCGGAGCACCTCTTCTTCCACTTGCTCACGGCCACATCATAGGAAAGGTTAGGAAAGGAAAATGGGGGAGGGCACAGCGGGTAGAGCAAGCAGCCCGCCGTTTAAGACGACTTGAGCCATGCCTTCCGGTGCCACAGTCCGACTTCTCAGGGGGCTGCGGCATTCCTAGACCCACATTTTCCACTTGAGCCAACCTGTGTCGACTGCAGCGCTTCGTGCAGCATATACGGACAGGTCCAGTGATGGTTTCTGGGGACCCTGTTTCATGGCCTTCTTGTACAGCTCCGTGTCGATAACCACCGCCCGCTCGGCTCAGTCCCCCCCAAGTCCTGCGCTTCGGGGTCCCGGAGGCGACTCGCAGAGACACCCGGGCCTCCAGTGCGCGCCCGCGAGTTCGTCTCCCCGAGCCCGGACGAAGGCTGCGTCCTCCGCGGTGGAGAAGCACGGTGGGAGCAAACGGACGAGTGCAAAGACACACACGGAAGCCGGCTTCCGAGGGGGCGCCCCGCCCGCCGCCCCGCCGCAGCTCCCGCCCCAGGCGCGCGCTTCAACTTGGAACTGAGACCCGGGACCGTCCCCGCGCCGCGCCGCTCGGGCCTCACTTTCGCTTTCGCTCGCGGGCGGCGAGGCGGCGCGAGGTGAGCTGCGGGCCGGGGCGCCCCGGGCCGGGCGCGGGAGGAGGAGGGGGCGGGCGAGGGGCGCCCCGCGGGGGGGGCGGGGGCCGGGAGAGCCCGCCGTCCGCGGGTGACTGACGCTCGGCTCCGCCGGCTTCCGCGCGTTTCCTGCGGGCGGTCGGTCCTCTCTCCCGCCCCGTTTCCGCCTCTGCCCTGCGATCCGCCGCCGCTGAGCACGCCGAACGCTTCCGAGCAGGCGTCTCGCTGGCCGGGCGGGTGGAGTTAATACCTGGGAGGCTGCGAAGCGGACGCGCTTCTGTAGGGTCTGGTGCAGGCTCTTCGCGTAGACCTGGTGCAAAAAGAGATGCTGTATTTTCTGTGAATCAGTACGTGGCCAACACCTGAAAAATATATTTTAGAACAATTGGTACGTCGCCATTAGCCCGGAAGGACGCGGAAGTGTGCTGAGTGGCACATTTACAGGTGGGCTGAAATACAAAACTTACGGTATTTTTTTTTTTTAAACGTAAACGAATCCGACGTTTAAGTCATTTGTTAGTAGTGAGAAGCTATTTTTAGTGCTGTTTAATTTATTGAATTGTCCGGGAAATCCTGCACTGCTGCTTATTCTGGCCTCCATTCTGTACTGACTCTAAAAAGAGACGAAAGAAATGACCGGACTTCTCTGCGGTGTGGATCAAGTTAAGCGTTACCAGAAGCAGCCCAAGAAAGATTCGTTGAGGACATTGACCGTGAACAGTCATTTGCTGAGATGTCAAAAAAAAAAAAAAGAAAAAAAAAAAACTTTGAAGGGAATACAGTTAAATATGAAAGTTCTTCAAAACCTTTACCTATAAATCTGCATATGACTGCTTCCTGACATTTCTCCTCGGATATCATGAAGGCATCATGAATTGAACATTTTTTAAATGAACCTAAAATTCTTTCTCTCCCTTTAAAGTTTGTTTCACTTTTGATTTCTGTATCTCAAGGAAGGTAGCCTGACCGCCAGATTTCACTGTAGAAACAGTAGTGTTTGATGATGACCGTTCTGTCCCACACCCCCCACTTCCGGTCCTCCTTACATATGGGGCCACACTTTGAGTCTGTCCTCAAAGCTGCCTCCTACTCCGTAAGATACTGGCTTGTTTCTCTTGGCTATGTTGGAAGTAACTAGCCTCCTAGTTCCCTTTTGGTGTTTTCTAACCCCCACTCACTAAACATAGTGATTTTACTGAAATGTGAATTGGATCCTAAGACTTAGTGCTGAACCTGTCTAGCGGGTTCTCACGGCCCTAGGATGCCACCTCTGAACCTTAACATGTCCGCAGGCTCTGTGGTCTGACTTCTGCTTATCTGTACGTGCCTTCTGCTCGCTCAGCCTGCCTGGGGAGACACGTGCTGTTCCCTCAGTGTGGGACTCTTTTCTCCTGAGTAGTGAACTCGTATTTGCCTTTTAAATCTCATCACTCAGAAAGCTGCCTTCACAGTGTAAACTGGCCTGTTGCAATTCTTTCTCTCTTTCCAGTACTGGGGATTGAACCTAGGGCCTTTGTACTGAGTACATTACCAACCCTTTTTGTATTTTTCATTTTGAGACAGGGTTCTAAGTTGCTGAGTGGGTAGGATAGGTTTGAATTCTCCATCCTCCTGCCTCAGTTTACCAGAGGGCTGGGATTATGGGTGTGTGTCACCACTCCTGACTGTTACTTGCTTTTAGTGTGTGTATGTGTGTATGTAACCCTTCGTATACATACACGCACACACACACACACACACTCACAGAACCATTGGCCATATATACTAGTAAAAATATATTAAAAGCCTCCCATGTAAACAGAGGCACCTATGTTGCTAGTATTGCTAGTATTCAGCAATACACGTCACAAAATAGTCTCAACATAAGTATTTGTGGAACGAATGATTGAAACTCTTTCTACTTCTTTAATTTTTACAACAGTGCCATCAGGGAGGAACAGTATTTATTACGTCATTTCACACATGATGAGAATGAAACTAATAAGTCACCCAATAGTGGGTGGCTGGGTTAGAACTCAGATGGCAGGTTTTCTCTCTTGTCTGAATATGCAGCACATATCTAATTGTGCGAGTGTGTGTGTGTGTGTGTGTGTATGTCTCCACATCTGTAGAAAACAGCAGAGGCTACTTCTTAGAGTTCTTAACTAAAACAGCGTGCATGGGGAGACTCAATAACATGTGAAAGGAGTGACTGGTGTCACTTGGGAATTGAGAAAGTGAAAGGGGAAAGATTTCAGGGAAGTTCGCCCGGTACAAAGTGCATGAGTTTATAACCACCCAAGCTATAATCACACTTGCATTCTGCCTAGTGGTGAACTTGAGTAAGTTACATGGGTATTTCTTTACTTCAGTTTCTTCATCACAAAAGTGGGGATGATAGCTGGCTGGAGAGGCGTGAGACACATCTACTGTGCTTGGCACTCTGTAGGTGTGTAGTAAATGTGTGTTCTTTCTGGTTTTGCTTCTGTCCCTCTAGGTGTTACTGGAATATAACTTGAAGAAAAATTGCACTATCCTTGGGACGGGGGCTGCATACACTGTTTTCCAGAGCCCCTGTGTTGGGTTGTGTTCCTTTGGGAGAATTAACAATGAAACTTGACTCTTAGGGAACATCGAGAACTATGAAGTGGTTTGTTTCAGACTTGCCAGATAAGAAGAGCTTATTTTTCAAGGGAAGAGCTAAACACACAGGAACATGATTACAGGTTGTCAGTGATGACAAGAGAACTTCACCTGTGAATTACACAGTTCACAGCACTCGGTTTTCAACAAGTCCCTCTCGTGTCCAAGATGTAGTTCTAGGTGCTGTGGGAAATAATACAGTGATACATGTATTCTGTTTTCAAGGAATTTACAGTGTAGTAGGAAGATATTACAAGTGCATCAATGATAGTACTACAAGGCCAGGAACAGTAAGATGTGATGAGAACATAAAAAATACGAGTTTCGAAGGAAAGTGAATTCATTTCAGCCTGGAATAGTCAAGAAAGAATTCCCAGGCATGCCTCATTTGAATTGGATCTTGAAAGACTGGAGAAAGTTGTTTAAGTAGAGAGGAAAGATATGGATAGAGAGAAGTTCTGGGCACTTTGGGGGAAAAATCAAAGTCCCAAGCGGGCACTAGGATGCAAACCAGTGGGGGATATTTAAGATTTAACTGGGTCTTTGGTTTCCTAGACTGCACGACATAAAGGCTATTGGTTGACTGGCTAAGAAAGAGAGAAGGGGGAGGGAGAGAAAGTCATTTTCAAAACTGTTTTAGGAAAACTGCTCCATTTGATGACTTAGAGAGGAGACTGCATCTCAAAGATTCAGTTTCAAGCATTCAGTGAATGTCTGTGATGTACCACATCAATAAGACACAGTCTTTGCCTTGAGGAGCTTATAATTTAGTAAAGAGAAACAGACATATAAAAATTAAGTCCACTAAAATGTCACAGGTTTGAAGATACTCTGCCCAGGATCCAACAGAACACTAAATGGAATGGATTAAAATGGTTGTTGCCAATTGTAAAATTCTTCCTATTTATTAAATCAATACATTGTAGGTACTTTTCCTTTTAGGGAAGAACTAGTACTTGTAGAAGCTTGCATCATTTATCCTTTGACTGGGCGAATACATGTGACATTGAGGCAGTCTGTATTGCGTTCCATTTTGGCTTCCTGGGCCTAAGACCTCAGGATATCACTGTATTCTTTTTGGCCTCCCCATGGACCAAGCTTTGCAAAGCCTTTGATACGGGACTCCGCTACCCACCTACTCAGCAGCCTGTGAGAATTTCTGTCAGCTCAAGACCCCTTGGAATTTTTAGGGCTCTCATTGGACCATTGGAGAACCCCCAGAGTACCCACATGCTCAAACCGGCCCTGTCCACAGAGCTATCTAGTTCACTGGACAAAGGCCACACTCAGCCAGTAGCTGCTGTCCGAAATTCCAGGTGGAAGAGTCTACAAATTTCCCTTCGTTTTCCCAGTCTCAAGGGAAATCCATTTTGCCCTTGCTCAGGAATTCTACTTGAAGAGGTAGAAGCCAGGCACTCTGCCACTTCGGTATTGAAACATCATTCTTCTGGTCTAAACTGTTCCATTTGTCCATGGCTGGAAGCATCCCTTAGTTGGTTCTAGACAAAAAGACAAAGAAAAAATAAACCAACCATACAGAAACCTGTTTTCCCTGCTCATCTCTCCCTTTCTCCTCAGGGCGGTGCCTTTTGAACTGGGATGATGAAGTCTCCAGCTTGACCTCCACTGTGGCAGTTTCGTTTCTGTCTAGAAGGGGAGGTAGGTGCCTTCAGCTGTGTGTGGAAAGAGAGAGGGGGCCAAGTGTGCTGACGGATGCAGCGTAAGGGATTCATTTAGCCGGGTGTGACAAGGTTGTGATGGAAGTTCTCAGTAGCATCTCCGAGATGTGAAAAATGAATTCCTGGGGCTCCAGATTTAGTTTAGTGGTTTCAGTACCTGCCTTGCAAATGCAGTGTCCCTGGTTCGATCCCTGGTAACCACATATAACAGTATCGGGCTTGGTGACTCATACCCACCAGCCATCAGTACCGCACACCACAGTGCCGGGCGTGGTGGCTCATGCCTGTCATCCCAGCACTTGGGAGGCAGAGGCAGAAGAATTGCTGAGTTCGAGGCTTGCCTGGGCTACATAGTGAGCTCAGGGCCAGACTGAACTACAAAGCAAGACCTGCCACACGCACCAAAAAAAAAAAAAAAAAAAAGAAGAAAGAAAAGAAAAGAAAATTTCCTGAAATTATCACCAAAGATTTTAGCTTAATTATTGTCTGTAAGAATCTAGGGATCGAGCATTTGGAAAACTTCCTGGATGACTTGCGCTAGAGTTGAGAAATACTGACATCGTAGAAAGGGGGAGTCCTGTGTTCCGCCGTCCTTCAAGAGGGCCCCAGTGTAGGATCCATACCTTTCTTACGTGATCTGAATGACCACGACTCAGGGGACTTGAGAGAATGAGAATAACTTACCTGAGCTCTCTTAATAGGAGTCCTCCTGGCAAGCGTCCGTTAGAGTTGTGTTTGCACATAAGAAAACCATGTTTGATTCTCAGAGCCTAAATCGCGAGCTCCTTTGAACTTCACATTGCATTCCGTAGCCTCCACAGTGAAGTGCAGTGTATGCTCTGCAGAATGACTTCTAGTATGCTGGGAGCATTACCTTGGAATTATTTCCCTCCTTCCCCTGAGAATAATCATTCATCCTCAAGTCCTGCAGGTTCCCTTCCGTCCACCCCAGTTGTCTACTTTCTCCCTGGGAGCTTTAGTTCCTACCCTGCCTACTCACCTGCAGCACGTTTGGGACCCTCTTTCACTTCCAAATCGGCCCGTCCTTCAGGCCACACGCCGAGGCTGGTCTTGCACGTAGCACCGCACAGAGTCACTTCAGGCAGAACTGCTCTCTCTGGAAATAGTGTTCCATTCCTCCCAATACCACCTGCTGTTGTTATCTTTCCAACCCTCTCTCTCCCTTTGTGTACTGTGTTGTATTATTTGTGCATAAACGTTCTCTGTCTTTCTAGAGTCTGAAATCCTCAATCGCTTCTCAGCCTTTTGGCTAAGATCAAGTGTAGAGTCTGAAATCCTCAAGACTGGTGTCTGTGTCCTGTATGGTGCTATATTCCACACAATAGTCAGCACATAGTCTCACGTATAGCAGGATTCAATACATGTGTGTCAAGAGAGAAGGCTGGTGGTTGATAAATTTCTGTGAAAATCACCTCGAACACATTTGGATAAATATATTACCTTTGGATAAGTATATTACCACGACAATTTGGTTGGAGGTACTTGTGCGATTTAAGGTCGCCGTTACAGGTACTTCCCTCTGTGTCCCTCCCTGCTCACCATCTAAGTGACTTGTCCTATGCCTCTCGTACCTTAGAAATTCTCTCCCTTGTGAGGCTCGGCGGTGATCAAGTTCCGTCTCCCACCACAGAAGCTGAGAGCCCACCTCCTGTTTTTTCTTCGGCCCCTCTCATGTAATAGGAATTTTAAAAAGTGTTAGCAATTTGTGCTCTGAGAACCAAGGTACTCCGGGCACTTGGGCTCAGTTCAGACAATGAGACTTCAAACTGGGTTTGAAGCTACTCTGAAGCTGAGATGTAAGATGAAGCATCGCAGGGCAGTGGGGATGGTGGTGGGTATAGCAATGCCAGGCTCTGACTCTGGGCAGTAGACAACTTCTGCTGGGGTCCAGTGCCAAGGAGAAGTGGTTCTTCAATCAAATGCTTCCCTGATGCGCTTTCTACTGTCCCTCTTTGCTTGTGTCATGAACCTAATTTCCCCAAATTCCTGCAACTCTGGGAGCTTTTACTGAACTACTTGATATTCTCCCAATAATTCCTCTGCTGCTTCATCAACTAGAACCGGTTCTGTTACTTTCAACCAAAAACCTGGGCTGCTAGCATTAAACTCTGGAAGACAAATGATGTATTCTAACAGGTGTTACTACTGTTACTGACCATTAAGTTCTTTTCTCTGATGATTAATAACACAAGGAAGGGAATTCTTTTAACTTTCAGGAAATTACTTAGTACTTTTGGAAGCTTGCATCTATATCTGTTAATGCTGGGTAAATAAATGCTGATCATTTGTATTTGATAACATCATGGTGACTTTTTATTTTGCTTTGTACGTTTGCGGTTCTAGGAAGCTCGGGCAGCAAGATGGTGCCTCTGCCCTTCAGGTGGCCACTCGCAAGGACATCAGTTCTGCTTTCCTCACTAGTGACCCTCCTGATTGCATCAAATCCTTCGCAGTGTCAGAGCGATGACACTACATCTCCAAAAGCTAGCGATGGGTCTCCATTTCCTTGGAACAAAATGAGACTTCCAGAGTACGTCGTCCCAGTTCATTACGACCTCATGATCCATGCAAACCTCAGCACGCTGACTTTCTGGGGCACCACGGAAATAGACATCGCAGCGAGCCAGCCCACCAGTGCCATCATCCTGCACAGTCACCACCTGCACCTTTCGAAGGCCACCCTCAGGAAAGGAGCCGGACGGGAGGCACCTGAAGAGCCGCTGAGGGTCCTGGAATATCTGCCTCACGAACAAGTTGCTCTGCTAGCTCTTGAGCCTCTTCTTGTTGGGGTTCCATACACGGTGGTCATTGACTATGCTGGCAATCTGTCCGAGACTTTCCATGGATTTTATAAAAGCACCTACAGAACCAAGCAGGGGGAAGTAAGGTAAGTTAACCTCTCAGCCCACACTGTATTATTTCAGACTATTTTATTTTAAAATTCTTTATTGTTGAACTTTCTTTGGTTTTGGTTTTGTTTTTTTCTTTTTTTTTTGGGGGGGGACACGGTCTCGCTCTGTAGTTCAGGCTGGCTCTGAGCTCACTATGTAGCCCAGGCAAGCCTCGAACTCAGCAATCCTCCTGTCTCTGCCTCCCGAGTGCTGGGATTACAGGCGTGAGTCACCACGCCCGGCACTGTGGTATGTGGTATTGATGGCTGGTGGGCGTGAGTCAACATGCCCAGCATTGTATGTGGTTACCGGGGATCGAACTCAGGACCCTGTGAGGCAGGCGCTAGAACCACTGAGCTAACCCTCCGGCCCAGTTTTGCTTTTTTCTTTATCATGTTAAAATTGGTCACAGCTTTTTTGATCACATTTTCATTCAAAATTAACAAGTTTCTCTTTCAGCTCTACCAGACAAGTGTCTGTTGTTTACTGGATTAAATTTGAGGCATACTAACTGTTTCTGAGTCTTTTCATATGTATTAGTTTTCCAGAGTTGTAACAAGGTACCACAAACTGTGCCTTAAAAAAAAAAAAAAAAAAAAAAAAAGCAGACATTAAGTGAGCATGGTGGTGTATATGCTTGTAATCCTAGCACTCTGAAAGGCAGAGGCAGGAGGATCACAAGTTTGAGTTCAGCATGATCAATCTAGCAACTTACTAAGACCCTGTCTAAAAATAAAAATATAAAAAATTTGAAGGGAGCTGGGAAAAACCTAAGTGTAAAGGCACTACATTTAGTCTTCAGTACCCTGAAAGGTGGGGAGTGGAGTATTTATTTTCTCACAGTTTTAGAGCCTGGAAACCAGAAGTCAAGGGGTCAGCATGCCCAGCTCTCTCAGACGCTGGATACAGTTCCTCCTGCCCCTTCCTAGCATCTGGTGGTGGCCGTTTGGCCCCGACACTCCTTGGCTTTCACTGCAGCGGTGCTGTGCTGTCACCAGGCCATTCTCTCTGTGTCCAAATTTTCATCATTTTACCAGAGTGGCAGACATTGGATTAAGGCACAACCTGAAGGTCTCCCCTTGACTTTATTTGACCCTCATAGATACCTGATTTCCAATAAGAGTGATAGTGGAGTTGAGAATATTACCACTTGACAGATACAGTTCAGCCCATTAAAAGAAACATTTTCAGTTAAAACTTTTTAAGAGATTGCAATTGTCTTGTTTCGGTTCTGTTTTTAAGGAGAAATAGTTTTTATAAGGACAAGATGAATTTGAGAACATTTTATGCTAAATTTTAATATTAACATTTCTTAGTGGATTATACTAATTCGATATGATTTTATCAAGGTAAGAAGTCAGATGATACCAAAAGAACTTTTTAAAAGTTAAGTTTATGCCAAACAAGCTCTCCAGGAAGAACCACTACTTTTACTTTAGAGTAACATTTTTTCAGACTTGTCTCCAGCTTTGTGTGTTATTTATGCGTTTTACTTTTTCCTGTATACAGGATTTAAAAAAAAAATAGTATACTGGAAAGATGTTTTATGTCAATGGCTATCATTGTGCATCGCTTGTATGGTCTTATTAAAATATATTTATATCTTAATGTATGTAACTAATGTCTCATGTGTGGAAATTGTTCCTAACCTTTCAGTGTCAGAAATGCTTTGATGAATATTCTTGTAATTAGTTTCTTTATAATCCCTATAAATAAAACTGGTAAGTCAAAGGATCTATAAACTTCTGATATCCTTTGCTGTATTTTCTTATGTCTAATTAATGCTATATATTAGCAATCTTTTTAAAGCAAAAGCCAAAACATGGCCTCTTTCTTACTTGTAGTACTTTAATTAATAAGAAGCTTGGGAAAGTTTTGATATGTGTGCTAATATTTGTAGGTTTTTCGTTTGTGAACTGCCTGTTTATGGCCCTTGCCAAAGATTCCACATGGTCATTGCATATTTTCTTAGTAATTTTTTAGGACTTCACTGGCTTTGAGGCTTTTAACTCTTCTTCAAATATCTTTTTAGGAATGTCTCCAGTGGTTTATTTGTCTTTTAACTTAGTCATGCAAACTTGGGTCATATAAGAAACCTTTATGTTTTAAAAATACTCATTTAGTAATGAAATCCATCAATCATATATTCACTTCAGAAATTAAAAAAAAAAAAAAAAACAAGCAGACACCAACACTGGAGTCTCCGGTGCTCCGTTCTCCATTTCGGTTCCCTTCCTGTGGTTTTTAGGGTCCTCGCATCCACACAGTTTGAGCCAGTGGCAGCGAGAATGGCCTTCCCTTGCTTTGACGAACCAGCCTTCAAAGCGCGCTTCTCCATCAGGATCAGAAGGGAGCCGAGGCACGTGGCCATCTCCAACATGCCGCTGGTGAGTCTGGCGTGGCGTCCGCTCACGGGGAAATCCGCCGCTTCACCGTGGCTCCCACAGCCCCCAGAACAGCCAACAGCCCTGTGATTGGGGTTTGTTTCATTCCCTGACAGATGGTTACTAATTATTCTTTTTCATTTCTAGCCTGTGCTTTGTTTTTGTTTTGTTTTTAAGCCACATGTATAGTCAAAGAAAAAATTGCCCCTAAAAAATTCAAAGTTTCAGGGAGAATGATGTTCCAAGGGACCATTGTTGATTGGAGGGAAATCGTGTGAGGGATTCGGGTGGGTTTAAACGATCTGAGCCCTTCACACTACACTTTAACTCCTACTTCTTCACGTGACCTTTTCAGACGATTTTCAAGAGAATGCTCTGTCAGATAAGGCCAGTTTCAGTGCAGATGTGGAAAATATCCCCTTTCATTTTTAGAAGTGAAAAGATGACCGGATAAAGAACAAAATGACTCATTAAGTGACATCCCTCGGTGTGGTGGCTTGCAAGATCAGTGTATAGAGACTTCGCAAGAGCATTTCTGTTCCGAGAAGCTCTCTATGGGTGAGAGTAAGGCTGTAACGGGCTTTGCCCAGGGTCCTAAAGGCTACCCAGCTTCATTTCTACGATGCTAGAGAAACACTATCTTCAAATGAAAGAACACCGTTGTATGCCAATCTCTCTACTTTAAAACCCTTAGCTACCTATGAATACCTTAAGGATCAAACAAAATTATGGCCTCCAGTAAAGGACCGTCTTCTACTAACAGTACTCTTTTGGACACTATTAGTCAAGAACTTCAGTTCCTATTCTAAAGTCTTTATGAGAAGACCAAAAACAATTGTGCTACTTTCCTCGCGTAAATTTGACATGGAGAATATGCTTTTTCAAGTTAAAGTCATTTCCCCCCAAGCAATAGCATGACATCAAACTCCGCAGCACGAGTGCGTTCTCTGAATGCCGTAGGCCTAGGGAATAAAGGAACCAGGATGGGATGGAGATGAGCAAGAGGATGAAGGACCACGCAGGACTAGTGGGGAAATCTGCAGGTTTGTACAGAGAGGCCCAGGAGTTTTGGGGACTCCCCAAAGGAAGGCACTGACTGTAGTCTACGTCCTTGGATATCCAGGATCCACTAGTTGAGAACAGGAAAATCTCAAACGCAGTCCTGCCTATTGGACCTGAAAGCCTGTCACTGGCAGAATATAGGAATAGCCTGATTTCTGGTTTCAGATATGGAGTTGGGAGGGCAGAGCTGGACCACCAAACGCTGTATTGTGTACCACTGGAACATCAAAGTGTTCAGGAATTAATCATTCTTGAATTTGAATGAGTACAGTGGAAAATTGAGTGGAGATTACATGAAAGACCTTGCAAAAGAAAAGGCAGTTTGGAATCCTTTAGGTCTAAATCTGGTTTGCGTAGAAGAATCAGTTTCAATGGCCAAAAGCAGACCCCATGGCTACGGCTGGTGGTTGTCACAGAGAAGCAGGAGGGCACAGGAGCAGACTGGGGAAGGGGGCAGGAAGCATGGCTGTTAGCGGGTTGCCTGGCTGGGTCCTTCTCCATGATCTCACGTCAGCACTTCCTGTTTCTGAGGTATTAGAAGTTCCCCTGGGGGAGCAAATCTCTTAGCCGGTAACCTCACCAACCCCGCCGTATCTGCACAGCCTCTCCTTGAACACCTTGGGTGCCAGTGAAGCAAGTCTCACTTTGGAGGAAACTTTCCAGATCAGCCTGGGTGTAGATTACTTTCAATCATACAGGAAATGAACAGCTCTTTTTTTAAAAATGTATTGGTACATTGTATATACACATCATGATCACACTCAACAGTGGGAATTTGTACCAGTATATGACATGATTTAATTCTCATCTTTTCCCGTTCCCCTACCCACTCCACAAACCCAACCCCCTAAATACATAAGCTTTGTTTCCCGTTTTTTATTACCATCACATTTTTTCTTTACTCCTCATTACTCACCCCTCCACCACATTTCCCTTTGAATATTTTCTATTTCACAATATCCGTCATCCATTCTAGAACTTATTAACATCTTCAGTTTCTCATACCAGAGAACAGATGCAATATTTTCATATGGTTCACAGTTATGTATTTGTCCAGTGAGGAGTATAAGGCATCACGTTTCTAGATAATTCTCAAGCTTCAATTTAAGAGCAAATGGAACATAGTTGGGCAAAACCAGCCATCTCAGGTTTGCTGTGTCTTCTCTTATCAAACCATGTGTGCCAGATGAGTCAGTTTGGAATCATCTGAATTACTTAAATGAAATTAAGTATTGATAGTTGTTCAACTTTGTGAACATGCTAAAACCACTGTACTGCATACTTTAGAGAGGTGAATTTGGTAGAATCAATTATAAAAAAGAAATTGATTAAATAGTTTGATCTTAATATCTACATTACAATCAGATATTAGAGAAGTGCAAGTAGTTATGGAAATGTCATACGAAATGCTTTCAATGTTGTGTCTAGTAATTAGGAAATGATCCTTTCTAATATGTGTAAAGTGTGATTGAGTAATTGGATTACTTGGTAATTTGAGTTACTCTGCTTTTAGGTGAAATCTGTGACTATTGCCGAAGGACTCATAGAAGACCATTTTGATGTCACTGTGAAGATGAGCACCTACCTGGTGGCCTTCATCATTTCAGATTTCAAGTCTGTCAGCAAGATGACCAAGAGTGGAGTCAAGGTGAACCTGTGACTCACACACAGGGTGACCAGTTTGTTCTGGTTTTCCTGAGTTGTTCTGGTTTGATTGGGAAAATTGCATCCTGGGAACCCTCTCAATCCTTGTCACAGACACTCATTTTTACAGTGAGGTTGTGGTAACAGAAATATGAAGAGAACTTGGCTTGCTTGAGTTGTGTTCTACTTAGAACCACCACTGACTGGCTCTAACTTTGGCCCTCCAGTGGGTTCTAAGCTTGCTTCCAGTTAACTTTCTGCAGTTTGGAAGTACACATTAAAGATCGCTCAGCAGATCTCTGGCAGTGAGTTATAAAGAAGTAAGATAAAGCCTCTGGCTTGGAGTAGCAAACTGCTTTGTGGGGAGTACATTTGGGCCAGGGAACTTGGAATGCTGGACAAAAAGCTCTTTATTAGTGCTCATTTGTCCCTGTCGATACCACTGCACACAGACAACCTATACAAATGTATATCATAGCCCTCCCAAATACAAATAGGCTTTTTTGAACAGAGAAAGAGATTCATTATTGTCAAGATATTCCTGTATTTGTGCTGGTTCTCACTGAGCCCTGAATAACTGAAGATTCTCTGTTGAATTGCTTTTCGGTCTTCAAATGCTGTGGCTTGAGATGTCTTTGCTCACCTGGGGATTTGAAGGTGATGTTTGAGATTTGGGTGAATGTACCTTCTAAATTCAGCAGTGAAATTATTAGCAAAAGCACCATTGTTTTGGCCACCTTTCCGAATCTTCTTAAATGATTGTTTTGGCACATGTAACCCATACTAATATTTTTTAGTTCTTATATTTCTTAAAACCAACTAAACATATATATATATATATATATATATATATATATATTATATTCTTTGCCAATTGTGGTACCTAAAGGTTTTGTGTCTGATTCTTTTATTGTTCTTCCAACTCTTGCTCCTAGAATCTTGATCCCTTGTGTATACTGTGAATTGTATTTTTGAACTTGTGTTGCCTCAGTGGAAAATGGACTCTTCCAGAGGATTTGTGTTTGTTTTTGTGACTGAGATTAACTACCACTCCAGGGACAACTTTTTATGAAATTATTGGCTTTAGAGTTTTAGACCACCAGGTCAGTGTGACTCCAGCTGTTAACACTATGAGGATCACCTTTCAGCTACAATTTTTCTAAGAAAACTTTGCTATTATCCTCTATATAATACCAACATTTCAAATGACTGGAGTTGTTTTGTTTTGTTTGCAGTTTCCCAGTGTGTAGGATGTTTATTTTAGCTTACCTTTAAAGTAAGAGCATAGCCTTTAGCGTTTAGTTTTATGGGCTTGTTGACTTTCCAGTTTGACCAGGCCTTGGACTTGATCTCTTATCCCTCAAGTCCTTCCATGGGCCTGAGCTTCACCCACCTAAGTTGGACTAGTGCCTATAGAGCAAGAGCTGGCCACAGTTCCCTGCTAATTTAGAGGGTCTGTCACTTCACTATTGGCCTCTCTCTCTCTCCTTCCTTTTTTTTTTTTTGCTACTTCATAAATACACTAAGGAAGATAATTTTTATATATATTATGTAGCATGATAGTTGTTTTCAGGAAGGAGGTTGATGGAGAGTAGTCAGCATAACGTAAAAGTGGAATTCCCTATTGTCTTCTTTAATTTTGCCAACCACATCCCTCGGTATGAAGCCATCAGGGTCAGTCTTTGCTATAGTTGTGCAGAGAACACAACCCCATTTGGTATGTGATATTTGAGTGTCTTTTCATGCCTTCCTCTTTAGGTCTCTGTGTATGCTGTGCCAGATAAGATAAACCAAGCAGATTATGCCCTGGATGCTGCCGTGACTCTTCTAGAATTTTACGAAGATTATTTCAGTATACCATATCCTTTACCCAAGCAAGGTAGAGATCTTACTCAAGAACGACAAGGTGGCATTTGATGACCTCACTCATGGACTATACTTGTATAATTACTTGTGCATCTCATGATTTTTCTTAGCAACCTCTCTGGTTATGAAAACCCCAGCAAGTATCAAATAACAGGCTGGTCTTTCTGAAAATCTTCTTACCTTTCATCTGAATAGTGAACTTCCAATGCTAATCAAAGCAGATCTCCATATGGTTACTAAGGCATATGGCATGGGGACTATTCTGCCTCCTGATGTTATTAGTTGGATAGACAGCAGAGGGCAGAGGCTGCATTTCTTCTTTCAGTACTGGCGTATGTTTGGCAAGGAGGGTGCTTAATATGGCACATATTAAGCAGGGAGTGTGCTTAATACATTTATTAAATGAATAAATGTATACAGTGTGAGAAAAGCTCTACTTTCTTTCTTAGAGATCCTTTTAAACTATTTTGTTTGAGTTTGCAAGTATATGTGTCTATGGGGCATCCAAAACAGTGGATTACTGAGGTCATTTTTCAAATGTTTTAGCTCCAAATCTCATGATCAGAGAGCTACAGATAGGATTGAGAGGCCTGAGGCACAGGAGTGATTGGGTGTCATTATTAGTAAAGTGATGGAGTCACTGAAGCCCTTTTTCACTCTTGCAAAAGATCCTGCCAGCAGGAGCTCCATCCACTGCACGGGCAGTGTAGCTTGTCTTTTCGGTCCTGATACCCATCTACTCTGACGCTCATTGCGTTTGGGCGAGGTGGCTGTGATGTGGTCATATATTGTGTGACTTCTTCCCCAAGATCTTGCCGCTATTCCCGACTTTCAGTCTGGTGCCATGGAAAACTGGGGCCTGACAACATATAGAGAGTCTTCTCTGCTGTTTGATGTGGAAAAGTCTTCCGCGTCCAGTAAGCTTGGCATCACCATGATCGTGTCCCATGAACTCGCTCACCAGGTACCAGGCTCAGTCACACTTTGTAAAAAGTGTAATTTGAAATGTTTATATTGTTTTGGGGGGATATGCGAAACCATATATTTACAGTCTTTTTTTTCTCGCATAACAAAATTACTTGTTTAAAGCACTTAGCTTCGTGTTTTATAATGGATGTCGGAAAGCGTTTCTTTTTACTTGGAAAATATTTGTTCTAAAAGTGTGTCAACCTTCATAAACCGATATTAGAGATTTTAAAATGTTTCTGTCTGATTGTGTTGTAGTTGTGCACTGTTATTTAGATCACAGCAAACCCAGGCTCTGTGGCAGTGTGAATAACAATCATGCTCTCCTTTCAGTGGTTTGGGAACCTGGTCACTATGGAATGGTGGAATGACCTTTGGCTGAACGAAGGATTTGCCAAGTTTATGGAGTTCGTGTCTGTCAGAGTGACCCATCCCGAGCTGAAAGTTGTAAGTCGCTATTGATCTGTTCATGTTTCAGGTTAATTGTTGTTTTCATCAGTGTGGGAAAACATCATCGAATCTTTGGCTTTAGAATATATAGAATTGCACCGTGAGCTTAGACACGAATCAGTTGCAAAAAATGCTGGTGAGCTTCCAAGGTGTGTCGCAAAGACTTAGGCTTGAGTGTGACTCTGTGGCAGCTGTGAAACAAGTCCCAAGTGGTATCTTCTCTTAATATCAAAGAAGTAGCGATAATGAGAATCTGAATGTTTTATGTGGTTTTCCCACACTTCAGGTTGCTCACTGCAAAAGTATCAGGTAGAGACTTATTAATAAAACCCTATTTTCCAGTCGGGTAAATCCTGCTTAAGGTAACTGCACATTCTATTACTTATTGTATCAGGCTGGACTCATGAATCACAAATTCAATACTTTGGGACTGGTATATATTTGTTTTTGATATTACATCTTAAACTTGAGATAACTGCATGCAAAAAATTAAAAAAAATAATTTTAGATAAAAAATTTATCAAACTCTAATTTTTTATTTGTGCTTATTGTTTCCCATTTTACTGTTTTGCCTCTTATTTACTTATACACAGTCATACTTTTAAAGTTCATGTCATTATTATAATACTACTGGTTATAAATACTTTTCTGTTTCCAAATAATCTTGAATAACAGTGACCGTGGATGCATAGTATTAAAATGAGTTAATGCGTGAAATATTCTTCCTAACTTGTTAAGGGTGGAATTTATTCTCCATTTTTTTTCTTTCATAAAATTGTTTTAAAGTTAAATGTCTTTGGTAGTGTAGTATAAATGATGAAGTGTTGTAATCACTAAACATCTTATTTTCTTGTTTTGGTGCTGTTTAGTTATAGAAGTAGTGGTTTTGTTTTTAAGATAACATAAAATTTTTCTTATTCTAAATTTATAAGCATTTAAGAAGAATAAAATTAAAATGTTTGCCTTAAGTTATTACTTTTTGGATGGTCTTTAGAAAGCATAGAAATTTTGTTTTATTTCATGAAAACTAGCAATAGCTGTCATTCAGATAAAATCTTCATCTTTTCCTACTTTTTCTAAATGTAGCTCATAGGGGATGTTTTCACTTTCTGTCTTCTCAGGAAGATTATTTCTTTGGCAAGTGTTTCAGTGCGATGGAGGTTGATGCATTCAATTCCTCACACCCTGTGTCCACACCTGTGGAGAATCCTGCTCAGATTCGGGAGATGTTTGATGATGTTTCTTATGAAAAGGTAAACGTGATTGTAAGGGTACACTGGCACTGGGCACAGAGATAACAGGGAAGGTTGTGGAGTGGTTTTGATTTCATCAGGAAAACCTGGTTGAATGCCTGCTGTCTCGACCTGTGCTACCTGACATGAGCTCTTTTACTACATGTTTGATCCACAATCCTAAAGATTACTTTAGGTCAATTCTTTATTTACTCTTTGCTGAGTTAAAATGTATAGTCTCCTGAAACTGCCTTTTACTGATCATTCAACAGGTAGGTATTAATTGGTCATCAACTTTGTACTAACCAATGCAGCTGCATGCTAAAAAAAAAAATTATTACAAAATAGAATGTTTGGCCAAACCACAGAGAGTGCATCTTTGTATTATCTTTTCAGGGTGCTTGTATTCTGAATATGCTAAGGGAGTATCTTAGTGCCGATGCATTTAAAAGTGGAATTGTGCAGTATCTCCAAAAGTACAGTTATAAAAATACAAAAAACGAGGACTTGTGGAATACTATGGCAAGTGTGAGTATGTTTTTGTGTGTCTCTACAGTTGGGGTCAGCAGTTTGCTGTTGTTTGGTTTCTCCTACATCCTGTTACTCCCTCTGAGAAGAATTTCAGGTTCTTTCTACAGAAATGAGAGTGATGTGCCTCTTTGTGGTTTTAGGTTTGCCCAGGAGATGATCCAGACAACATGGATGGCTTTTGTTTCCAAAGCCAGCATTCCTCTGCTTCCTCAGTAAGTCTTCCCCTTGTCCATGTTTCTGGAAATGGGACCTTTTACGCCCTATTCTCTGAAGGGTAGCTCTGTGTCAAACTTTCTACGGTCTCTAATTATTTCACCTTCATTCCAGATGATTCTATGTTGAACTATACTAGTCAGCCTTTTATAAATTTTCTTCTAAAAAAAAATATATATATGGGGGGCCGGAGATTTGGCTCAGTGGTTCCAGCACCAGCCTCGCAAGTGCAAGGCCCTGAGTTTGATCCCAGTAACCACACACAATGCTGGGTGTGGTGACTCACGCCCACCAGCAGTCAGTACCATATACCACAGTGCTGGGCGTGGTGGTTCACACCTGTAATCCCAGCACTCAGGAGGCAGAGACAGGAGGATTGCTAGGAGGATTGCTGAGTTCGAGGCTTGCCTGGGCTACATAGTGAGCTCAGGACCAGCCTGAACTACAAAGTGAGACCCTGTCTCAAAAATATATATATATATACATATATATTTATGCAAGAAATAGAAGAGATAGAGTTTTGAAATACTTCTCACTGAAACTATTGTATTCAGCTTCGCATTTATTTCCATTTCTGTGGTAGACTGGGACTGTGTTTACCCGTCAGGAGGATATGCCCCTCATTTCTTGAACTCTGTACTTGCTAACACAATAACGGCAGTGTATTCTTGCAAGTTTACTATGTAGCTGCACACTAGGCACTTAGGTATATGGCCTCCTTTCCTCTTTCAACAATCTAGCAAGCCAATCCCTCTTATTATTCCTACCTTACCATGTGGGAATAGGAAATCCAAAGTCATATGGCCAGTGAATTGCAGAGCAGGGATTTGAATTTAGGTCTAACATGCTTTTAGCTGCTGGACTATAAAGTATTCATAACATCTGAGTCACAAAATGGTCTGATCCTCTGTTTATCTGACTTGGGAATGTTTTCACAGGCCGCTGCAGGTGAACCTGGAAATTCAATAGAATATTATCTTTCGTATTTTTATTTGCTTTAATTTTGTATTTTTAGAGATTGCTTGACTCCATGGTTTCTGTATTTGTTCTGTAGCATTTTATCCATTTAGTGGCTCTAAAATCCTTCCCTAAATGCTTTCTCAGTATCTAAGAACACACGCCCTTTGGGTTTATGACCACTTGTTGAGCGCGAACCATCTGTGTTATTACTTTGGAAGGACAGGCTGTTGATTGAGTGGTTTTTTCCCACCTTGCTGGTCTGAGAGCCAGCATAGTTGTGTAGTGTCGGAACATCCCCCTTTCTCTCCCTTCTCTTTCATTCATTCATTCATTCTTTCATTCGCTCATTCATTCATTCATTCGTTCATTCATTCCTGTGGTGTCTGTGAGGTGTCCAGTGCTGTGCGGAGTCAGACTTGCTGCAGTGAAGATACACGCAGAGCAGAGGAGACTGAAACATAAGCAGTCAGGGCTGTCGTGGGGATTCACTGGCTGGGGACAGCAGGGGAAGGAAGCCAGGGCAGCAGGCCGGGGAGCACACTGGTCCCCCACCACGGAGCAGGCTGTCAGTGGGAGGCGACCCTCTGAGCTGGCTCTCCCACCTGAGTCAGATCTGTGTGGATGACGGATCTGCCTCTTTGTGTGCCGTCCAGCACTGGCGGCGGGAAGGCGTGGACGTGAAGGCCATGATGAACACCTGGACGCTGCAGAAAGGCTTCCCCCTGATAACCGTCACGGTGAGAGGGAGGAACGTGCACGTGAAGCAAGAACACTACGTGAAGGCCTCGGAAGGCGCCCCGGAAACTGGGTAATGCTCACAGAGTCAGACTCATCTCGTTGCCTGGGTAACACCTGCCTGTGAGGATGAATCTTACTTTTGAACTAGTGCCCTGAAATATCTCAATTGAATCTGTGTGTCCTGTGTCCCCCTGTCATCCCCAAAGGATTAAGGGAGCTTTAAGTTTGGTTGGTTTCAGAAAAGCTAATGATACATAATTATCTTGGCATTCTCAGGTTGTATAGTTAATTGGATGTAGTTTCTAGTTATTGGCTTGAAATCGGCTCTGATCAGATACTACTCCATTATAATAGTGTCTGGCTTGTAGGTTGGAGCTAAGGACAAAAGAATTGAGGTGTTTCTGGGAAAGAGAAGAGACACAATTCTCTTCTTTGGAAGAGAGTTGAAGAGCCTGGAAGCATTAGTTAGAATTTGAAGCTGTCAGCTTAATGCCACAGACGGATATCATTAAAATATCAGGCTGCACTTAAGTGACCCAGGATAGACACTATGAAAAAACACCATTTCATCTTGAAATAATTTCAGACTCTGGAAGAGCTGTGAGAATAGTGCAAAAAATTTCCATATATGTTTTATCCAGATCTCTCTCTCTCTTTCATAAACACACACACACACACACACACACACTTTTTTTTTTTGTTTTTGAGACAAGGTCTCTCTTTGTAGTTCAGGCTGACTCTGAGCTCACTATGTAGCCCAGGCAAGCCTTGAACTCAGCAATCCTCCTGTCTCTGCCTCTCGAGTGCTGGGATTACAGGCGTGAGCCAGCATGCCCGGCACTGTGGTATGTGGTATTGATTCCTGGTGGGCGTGAGTCTCCACTCAGGACCTTGCGCTTGCGAGGCAGGCACTGGAACCACTGAGCTAACCCTCTGGCCCACACACACATTTTTTAAATGCATAAGAGCAAGTTCCAGACAAGATGCCCTTTGAGTGCTTGCTTATATAGTCATACGACAATTATAAAATATTAGGAAATAGACTTGTTACAATAGTATTATTGAATCTATAAACTATTCAATTGTTTCAGTTATCCTAAAAATATCTTTATATGAAAATTTTAAAAAATCTTTTATTTGAATATATGCTCATATATCATGTTTAAATCTCATGTCATTTTGGTCTCCTTCTAACCTGCGGCAATTTCTTTCTCTTTTGAGACAGGGTCTCGCTTTGTAGTTCAGGCTGGCCCTGAGCTCACTATGTAGCCCAGGCAAGCCTCAGTCTCTCAGCAGTCTTCCTGTCTCAGCCTCCCTAGTTCTGGGATTACAGGCATGAGCCACTATGCCCAGCATTGTGGTATGTGGTTATCAGGGATCGAATTCTGGATCTTGCGCTTGCCAGGCAGCTTCCAGAACCACTGAGCTAAGTCCCCAGCCCCACCTGAGGCAATTTTCCAGTCTTTCTTTTCTTTTCTTTTTTTTTTTTTTGTTTTGGACATTTTCAAAATATAAAGTCCGGTTATTTTATAGAATCTCCTACAACATGTGTGGGAAGTTTCTTCATGCTCAGATTCAAGTTGTGCTTTGTTGGTGGGAATTTTTTTTGTTGTTTTTTTGTTTTTGTTTTTGCTTTTTGAGACAGGGTCTCACTTTGTAGTTCAGGCTGGCCCTGAGCTCACTATGGTGCCCAGGCAAGCTGCCGCGAACTCAGCAATCCTCCTGTCTCTGCCTCCCGAGTGCTGGGATGACAGGCGTGAGCCACCTCGTCCGGCATTATGGTATGCGGTGTTGATTGTTGGTGGGCGTGTCTCCACGCCCAGCATTATATGTGGTTACCAGGGATTGAACTCAGGACCTTGTGCTTGCGAGGCAGGCGCTGGAACCACTGAGCTAACACTCCGGCCCTGTTGGTGGGAATTTCACAGAGGTGATGTTGTGTCCTTAACCAGGATCTTATCTAAGAGATGTCCATTTATGCACTTTCTGGTGCCCATCATTTAATTTAGGTCTCAGGTCTCCAATCACCATTCCCTGGAATTTAAATTCCAGACTATAGCCCAGGAGTCTGAGAAGGATCTGTAATACCTGAGCTGAAAAGCAGACTGCATTTTGAGACGTTGGCTGTCATAGCTGGACACCGTTCTGCTCTAAACTAGCCATAACAACTTGTTGAGTGAAATAGAAAATGAAAACCTAACCCTCCTATCTTCTAGGTACCTGTGGCATGTTCCATTGACATTCATTACCAACAAATCAGGTGCCGTGCAGAGATTTTTGCTGAAGACAAAGACTGGTAATTTACTGTGAAATTAGCTAGTTTAATTCAGGGAGGAATTGTAGAGGCATGCAGGATTGAAATCATAAATGTCTTGCTACTTATCTTGGTGAAAACAAAAAAGATGAGGTTGAGAATGTTACCTGGTTTTATAAAAGAATGGCCACTATGCCAGATAGAAGTTGAAACAGTTGATTTACAGCGCTAAAACCAAGGGATTACCAATGAAAACTTTCATTATTTTGTGAACATTACCAGGGTATATCATCTGTACGGCCACAAATGTGGTTGCATTCTTTCCATAGATCTATGAATCTTAAAAAAAAATGAGTGTCTAAATCTAGCGTTGGCTTTGTCTATTGGGTTGCTGTTGTCTGATGTCTAAAAGTCACAGGTGATTTTAATTTGTTCAGCATTAAACTCGTTTTAGTTTCTTTGTCCAGTCTCGGATCAGAAAAGCTTTCGTGAGTCAAGAAAGTAAATGGAGGCATGATTTATTTTATTTGCTCTAGATGTGCTCATCCTCCCAGAAGCAGTGGAGTGGATCAAATTTAATGTGGGAATGAGTGGCTATTACATTGTGCATTACGAGGATGACGGATGGGACTCTTTGATTGGTCTCTTAAAGAAGACGCACACGGCGGTCAGCAGTAATGATCGCGCGAGTCTCATTAACAATGCATTTCAGCTTGTCAGGTAATGCAAGCGGCACGAAGCTGTGGTTAACTTCTGAAAACAGCTGTCACCAGTCACATTCTTGATTTCTTAAGATGAAAATGATTGATTGATTGCTTCATGAGAAGTTGAAAGATGTTTTTCTCTGAGTCCTGCTAACAGTCCACGATGCTTTTTCCTCGCGAACAATGTCCTGTGACTGAGGTGACTTGAATACAGAGTCTGTATTTTAACTGTGCACATTTCCAACTCCAATCAGACTGAGCTACATGCACAAGCCAGGTGACAAGATCCCCCTTGAGGCTCCTGTAGCTTTTCTGGCCCTGCCTGGCGGGTCAGGTTTCTCTCACGGTGGGCCTACAACCATCCTGAATCCTTCTCAGAAGACTAAGTAACCTAAACCCAGTTTATGTTACATCTCTTGGGTTAAGGGAGACATTTAAGACAAATGCAGAAAACATAGCAAACCAAACCAACAACAAAACAGCGGTCTAGACTTTACAGCATTTTTATGGCATACAGCTCATCAAATCTGACCTCGTCAAATGAAATTTGTGTAGCTGAGAATAGGGTGAACAGGGTCCATTTAATTGTCTTCCCATGACGATAGTTTTAAGGAAATCTTTTCCATGCCCACAATTCAGCCTTTTTAATCTTTAGGCATAATTGAAGTCCTAAGAGGAAACATCCAGGGGGAAAGGGTAGCTTTATACTTTTCACCCGATATCCTTCTGCCCTAAATGTTGAGTCCTTCTTTCTGATTCTTCTCACACAAGACTGTACTTTCCATTGTGGCAAAAAGCAATGGGACGAAGTTAACGCTTATGTATCTAGCTGTTTCTTTCTGCTGAAACAATTCCTCTGGGTAGCCTATTTCTGACTGAATCCTACAGGGTTTTATGTTTACTTATATCAGTGCATCCCCCACCACTGGGGTTTGTAATATCAGCCCTCTGTTCCAGAGGATTTCTGTGCATATTCCGGGTCTTTTTGAAACAGAGAAGATGTGTTTACTCCGGGAGCTCATAGTTTTGTTGCACACAGGCTTTCGGACAAGGCTTGTGAACACTTGTGAGCTCCCCTTTTTACTCTGGAAGTTGTGCACAATCCAGTATGTCCTAGAGCGCTCTGTGGATATCCTTCCATTTCACCCTCACTGCAGCTGGCTCTATTACTCGGAACCTTCTTTCCCAGTGTAATTTTTCCAGATACGAGGTGTGGTAGGCAAGAGACTAATGCAGAGGCCATTGTTTTGATGGAAGATTGATACATTTTGCAGCAAAAAGTTCTTTTGATTTTCTTTTAATCTTGTAAGTAATCACGGTGTCTCTCGGTCAGCATTGGAAAGCTATCGATTGAAAAGGCCTTGGATTTGACCCTGTACTTGAAACATGAAACTGAAATCATGCCAGTGTTCCAAGGGTTGAATGAGCTGATCCCTATGTATAAGTTAATGGAGAAAAGAGATATGATCGAAGTGGAAACTCAGTTCAAGGTAAAAGTCTGTGTCTCGTGTATGAAAAAAAGTGCTTACTATTGTGTATGTAAAACAAATACACGTTTAGTGTCTGGATTAACCAAGATTTTTATTTGGCACTAAAATAAAATGGCATTGTTAATTTCTTTACTTAATTTTCAGGGACTTTTCTATTTTTTTTTACTTCTCTATTATGATGATTAAAAGACTTTCTGGCACCATCCATAAGCAGCACAAACTTTTCTGTTTGATGAAATGTCATAAAGTTTGCGTAACTGGCTCTCCAAATTTAATCGTGTAACTTTTTAGAATGGCAGTTCATTACAAAAGAATATTATGCCAATTCTAAAAGCATTTCTTGTTCTGATTGCGGTTTTTCTTTTTTTAATTGAATCCTTTATTGGTACCTGCCGAAAACTAAAGCTAGACCTATTGCTTTCACCGTGTACTAAACTGATCCCTTTTGTAATACAATATAAACAGACCTGCGGACATTAAAAACAAGTGAGAATTAGATTAAACTTGAAACGTTAATTGCCGTCACCTGAGTGGAGTCGAGGGGCCTCATAAACATGAAGTGAGGGTGACCCGTCGCTGTCCTGCTCCGCACCCGCAGGCCTTCCTCCTCAGGCTGCTGCGGGACCTCATCGACGGGCAGACGTGGACGGACGAGGGCTCCGTCTCCGAGCGGATGCTGCGGAGTCAGCTCCTCCTGCTGGCCTGCGTGCGCAAGTACCAGCCCTGTGTGCAGCGGGCCGAGGGCTATTTCAGAAGGTGGAAGGAATCCGACGGAAACATAAGGTCTGTGCCTACACAACAACCAACGGGTTGATGGAAGGGTGTGCTTTTTTTTTTTTTTTTGAGACAAGGTCTCGCTTTGTAGTTCAGGCTGGCCCTGAGCTCACTATGTAGCCCAGGCAAGACTCGAACTCAGCAATCCTCCTGCCTCTGCCTCCCAAGTGCTGGGATGACAGGCGTGAGCCACCACGCCCAGCACTGTGGTATGTGTTGATAGCTAGTGAGTTTAAACCACCACGCGCAACATTGTATATGGTTTCCGGGATCGAACTCAGGACCTTGCGCTTGCGAAGCAGGCACTGGAACCACTGAGCTAAATCTCTGGCCCCTGGAAGGGTGTGCTTTTTGTTCACCGACATCGGTGTTCACCAAGAAACCCAAAAAGTATAAACAAATCTTCCCTACTGTCATTTTCTTCAGGAAAATAAATTGCTTTTTAAGACTTATCTGTGTACCTGTCAACTTCCTGCTTTAAGAAGTGCTGGTAGGGAGGTCAGCCCTGTGGTAGGGAGCTCAGGTTCACAGTAAGTCCCGTGGTGAGTACTCAGCACTAAATCTTACTACACCAAAGTCACAGCACCTGACATGGTGCCAGTGCACTTAATTGTGGCTCCTTCGTACCTCTAAAGTCTCTAAAACTGTAAAGAAAGTAAGATTTATCATATATAAAAAACATCTCCGTTCTTGAAATACTTCAGTCATTTCACATTTGGTGCTTAAACCCCATTTATTCCACAAGCCCACAGACTTCCACGTGAAACAAAATGCTCACAAACACTGGTTCTATTCGATTTCTGTCATTTTTTTTTTTT
>PVIC010005546.1:0-57424 GCA_004025085.1 Thryonomys swinderianus | reverse complement strand
AGGGGAGGGGAGGAAGGGAAAGGGTTTGGAGAGGTGTTGAAGAGTTGGTAAAGAAGGAGAGGTACAGGGAGAGAGAAGGCAGTATGCATGTCCCATTGACTGAACCTAATGAGAAACCAGAAGACATGGGAGATTTTGTTACGTGGGATATGATTCATTTCATATAGGTCAGTCTCAGAACAGAGCAGAAGAGAAGGGTGGGAGAGGCTCTAGATAGGCAAGCAGAAGATACTCACCTTACATTTGCTCCCTACTTGGTGTTTATGTAGAACATTCCAAGAATACTTCAACTTACCAATTTAGAACTGAACTCACTATATGCCTACTTTATATCCTCCCCTCTCAAAAACAAACAAAAACTAAGCTGGTCTTTTTTCAGTTTTTTCTTTCTTTTCAAAATAATATGTGTGTCCTCGAATTATTTTTAAATGAAAATTTTATTATGTATATTTACGCTGTACAGTGATGTTTTCAATATATATCTAGATAATGAAAAGGCTACAGTAGTCAAACAAATTATCATTTCCTTTATTGCATAGGTGTTCATTGTGTAATCTACCCTTTAGAAATCCCTGGTATATTATGGGATTATTTAGTGTAGCTCTCATGTTGTACATCTTTGAGCTCTTTCTGCATCTTTGAGTGGTGTCATGTCAGGTGTGCATTCTCCTACTATGTAGGAACAGACTGGCGGGCAGCAAGAGTAAGTACGCAGAGGAGACTGTCCAGGTGGAAGTGATAATGGACTAAAATGATGTTGGTAAAGATGGGCTGATGAAGGAATGGACTGTGAGGCAGACAGATTGAAAAAGTGTGTAGAAAACAAAGTTGATAAGACTCCGTACTGGGTTGGACATTGTGCCTGAATGGAATGTGGTTGTCAAAAAATGTAAAGTCGTACCTTTGGAGGTTTGCCATGGATTGTAGAAAGGAGACACAACTCATTGACATGGACTGGTGGACCCAGCAAGGTCAGCATCCCTTATCTCCATCCTCCCATCTCCCAAGCTTTCCAGCTCCATCTGTTATATCAATCCTCTCTCAGGATCTGCGATACCGTTACATTTTTTCAATCCTTAATATTTCCTGTACTTATTCCTGAGTGGGCTTTTTGTACCCATGGTTTTCACTGCTTATAGTGCTCTTGCCCTAACTTCCTTTTATCATTTATAGTTTGATTACCATCTACTCAGGGAAGCTTTCTCTGACTTCCCCAATTAAATTTAATTATTCTATTAAAGTTCTTAAATACCCTGTACCATCCCCTTATTCAATCTGTGCTCTACCAGCTCACATTCATCTGTGTACCTTTTCAGTAAGTGTCTGACTTAGGTTCTGTAGTAAAATATAAACTCAGAAAGACAGAGACTCTGTGTATGTCTGTGTGTGTGTGTGTGTGTGTGTCTGTCTGTGTGTAACAGGTTTCTGACTAAAAAGACTAAATGTAATAAAATTCAATACTTCTGTACTATAAGATTAAAATAATCCCAAATAAAATCCCAGTGGATTTTTAAATTGATAAAATGGGTCTGAAGTTCATTTGGAAGAATAAATGAGGCTGCTGATAATAGAATTCTGAAAAAAATAATTATTAGAGGTTAGATTTGCCCCAATAGATATTAAAATGAATTCTAAAGCTACAACCATTGACCACTATAATATCATCAAATAGGAATTGTATTCACATCCATCAGACATAAAGTTTCTTTCCTAGCAATGAATGCAACTAATTCTCAGCCTTTTAAACTCAATTTAGGACCAATCTGGATCAAATCTCCTGTCAGAGAAATGCCATATTCTGGTTTTGAACTCTTCACTAGCCAAAGAGATCTGATTACTACTCTTGGTTTATGTTAACCAGGACCCATTCTTAAAGCTGGGATCAATTTTAGAAACCACATTGTTGAGAGAAGGAATTAAATTCAGCGCTCACTATAATTGACAAAAACCATAGGAGAAAAATGGCGAACTTCATGAGGGAAGACACAAGACAATAAAGAGAACACTGAAGTGTTTTTCAACTCTCGAAGTTAAAGTTTGCCTTTAAAAATTTACACTATGTGATACAGAAAGAAAATAAAAGAGCATGTATAAGGGGGGAGGAGGGGGGAGTGGGTAGGGATATGGGTAAAAATGAGAATTAACTTGTGGCATATACTGGTACAAATTTCCCAATGTTATATGTGATTTTGAGATGTATATAAATTGTACCAATAAAGAATTAAAAAAAAAAAAAAAATTTACACTATGGCCGGGCATGGTGGCTCACGCCTATAATCCCAGCACTTGGGAGGCAGAGGCAGGAGGATTGCTGAGTTCGAGGCTTGCCTGGGCTACATAGTGAGCTCAGGGCCAGCCTGAACTACAAAGCGAGACCCTGTTTCAAAAACAAAAAAACAACAAAAAATATTTACACTATGCACTGAAATGAATTAATTATAAGTTTTTAACCTTCCTAGCGGGCAATTTGGCAACATATGATCTTTAAAACATTTTTAGGAAGTCTTGGAAAGTGTGTGTGTGTGTGTGTGTGTGTGTGTGTGTGTGTGTGCATAGAAATGAGAAAGAAGCACAAAAATGCTCATGTGGTTATTATCAGGAGATAAGTTTATAGGTGGTTTTTAAAAGTATTTTCCACATTTTCTGTAGTAAGTCTAATTACCTTTGTTTGTTTGTTTGTTTGTTTGAGACAGGGTCTCCCTTTGTAATTCAGGCTGGACCTGAGTCTCAAACTCAGCAATCCTCCTGCCTCTGCCTCCCAAGTGCTGGGATTACAGGTTTGAGCTACCAAGCCCAGCACTTGTGGTATGCGGTACTGATTGCTGGTCGGCATGAGTCACCATGCTTGGTATTGTTGTATGTGGTCATGGGGGATCGAATCAGGAACCTTGCA
Source organism: Thryonomys swinderianus (assembly GCA_004025085.1). Lineage (NCBI taxonomy): Eukaryota > Metazoa > Chordata > Mammalia > Rodentia > Thryonomyidae > Thryonomys > Thryonomys swinderianus. Next base: position 54,531 of record PVIC010005546.1, on the reverse strand, counting down.
CTTGCTAGGCAGGTGCTGGAACCACTGAGCTAAATCTGTGGCCCAAATTACCTTTATTTAAACACAAAGACATAACATAATACTTTCACTTCAAAACATGGATAACTTCCAATCAAGAATTTCCTTTTGAAGCTTTAGTAGTGGGAAAGTAGATTGGGAATTCCTTTGCCCCAAAGGAAAATACCTGAATCCAAGATTCTATGCTTCTAGAGTTCAAACTTGGCCTAATTGGTCTAGAATTCAGGCAAAAATATAAAAAGCATAAAATCCCAACAGAACATTTAGCATTCTATTATTTATCTGTTTATGTCAACTTACTTATTCTGAGTAAAGAAACAAGGTCGCGTGACAACATTCAGCTGGGTTTAAGGTCTTATCCATTGAAGAGTAGGGGTTGGGTATTTTTAAACACCAAGCACAGGAAAATATCTGAACTAATTTTGATGACTAACCTGAACACCTAGGATAAAGATGTGTATTTGTTGACCTGGATCTCCAGTGGATAATTAAGTCAGTGTGATTCAGTGGTGACGTTCTTTCTTCAGATTTAATTTCGTAATTTCCCTATTGATTCTCAGACCACTCCTTTAATTCTCCGCTTCAACAGCACCTCCCTGAGTAACCCTGGATCAGTCACTAACCTTTGTGGCATCCTTTCTGAATACATGCCTCTGCACGGATTCCCCTCTTTCTAAGCATCTCTACCATTATGCTGAAGTGGGAAGGGATAGTAAAGTCTCTCTGGCTCTATGAATTTAGGATGACACTTAGCTTAATGAAAGAGTGTTGTATTTTAAGCCCCCTTTGAAAGGCTCAGAAAGACATCTTTCACCTCAACGATATGGGAACATATGTGGCAGCAGCAGATTCTAGTCATCTGTCTTCCAGCAGCTACAGCGAGCTGGCAGCCCCAGCCTGTGTCTGAGTGGTTTTGAGCAGAGGTGCGAGGACAGGAGAGGGCCAGGAAATGGGGTTAGGTTGATTTCCATTAGCAGCAGCTTATGCCAGCTCTGTCTCCCATTGGCCACAGCTGCTGAGAACAGCAGGCTGAGGCCTGACCTACATCTGACTGGTGCGGGCCAACCCCTGACTGTGTTTGTAGCAAACTTCAGTCTTCCAGAACACCAACTTGAACTTACTGCCCGCCACACATAATATTTATATAAGGAACCGAGATATCTTCCACCTGCGAGGAGCTGACTTCCGTGGCTCCCTCCCCCCACCCAGCCCACTCAAGAGCTCTCCATGCTTTTGCTTTCCTTCTCACTGCCTCTCCCGCCCCCCTCCCCCGTTCTGTGTCATCCTCTGGCTGAGAGAGGTTTTGATGGTCACAGCTGTGCTTCTTCTAGTGATCACAGCGACACTAGACCTTCTCAGCCTGCCCTAGTTTCCCCCTGACCGAGCTGGGCCCACTCCTTTTAGCTACCGTGGTCACCCCAGGTTGGCACAGATTTATACCTACATGTGCCCTCGTGGGCCAGCTTGGGTTTCAGAGGCGTCAGCTGTGAGGTGGCGCTGAAGCTGTGGGGAGAATCATGGTGTGAACAGTCACCATGCAGGGCCTAGAGTTTCTATGCTGTAATTGTTTCTTGGTCATTTGGAAAGGCCGAATAAGTTTTTCCTTATTTAAAAAGAAAAAAGGCATGAAGTATTTGGACATCGATTTTTCTACATTACAGAACTACTTGAATTTTTGTTTTATAGCCACCACTGGAATGCTACAAAGTTCCTTCCCTTTGTCTTGAGTCTCCGTGAATATGTATATGTTGTTGGGAGCTTCAGTCAGTATATTTATTTATGCTGATGTCAGAATGGGAAACTTATCCTGGTAACTTCTCCCTTCGGTGAAGCACAGAACACTGTAGGCTTGTTTACGGTGCACACGCTGCTTTGGATTATCTATCATCACTTCTTCAGTCCTCTCATAGTAACAGCAAAGAAGCCCAAATGATGGGAAAATTATTCCAGCAAGTAGGGTCTCCGCACACCCAAGCCACATCGCAGTGATTTGAGATGGAAAACACCTATTAAGTCCTTCCAGTGATTCTCCGAGGGCACATCGTGGTTTTCCCTTTCTGATATGTCCGTCTCCTTTTTAGTGCCTTTTCCAGGTGCAAATGGCATGAATGAAGGGGCTCGAAGCCTTCCCGGGGACGGAGCCGCGGCCTGGGACACAGCTCTCCATCAGGGAACATGACCTGCTCGGCCGCCCACACTGTCTTTGTTTGGACTTTCATTCTCATCGGCCCTCCTCCTATCTCCTCGGACCACATGAAAGAACGTCTCTCCTTTCTGCTATTCACACCCTCAGGTACTTGTGGCCAGTGAGCCAGTCCCGTTAGTTAGAGCTGGGTGGTCATGCCGGGAGACGTGTCTCTTCCGTACCCCTCTGGAGGCAGTCCCTTCAGACACATAAATCATATTTGTTACTCTTCAGTGAATGCCCATCAGTTTCTCCATAATTTGCCTCATCTCTTTGCCACTCACACTACTCAGGAAAATCCCCTTTGTTTGTCTCTGTTGCCACAAAATAAGATGATGGTAGTAGAATCTCTGCTTAGAAAAAATGGAGCAAAGATCTGCAGACACCAGGCATCCTCCTACCCAGGACAACAGAGGTATCCAGTCAGTGTCATGGACTCTCTACACTCACACAAGTTAGGAGTGTAGATGGAGACGGTTTGTCCACGTCTCATCCATGGAGCCAGCTGTGGTGTGCTCTTATTTTAACTCCTGTTAGTTATTCACATGATATTTCACTACCCATTTCATCATGTCTCACTCGGAAGTTTCCCTCGGACTCCCTTAAGAGAGTGCTGACCTCTTGCTTTCTGTGAAAACTCGCACATTTGCTGGTACTAGAACACATGGCACCAGCAATGGCAGACATCTTTGTTCCAAGGCGAGTGCTCTGCTACGAGACAGAATATTCCTTTACCTTGAACAAGCAAAAAGTGTCCTACAACCAAGAAAACTCAGAGAATGGTTTTCTAATGGCTGGGCCAACAGTGTTCAACCCGTTCCGTTAACACATACCCTTCTCCAAATGACAGCTGCCCTAGTGCTGAGACTAGTTCTGAAACACTGGCTTTAATGAGGTCTGGGCTGGTGTGGCCCATGTCCATATTTATTCAGTAACGCTAACACCTATGTGACCATAACACCTGCTTCACATGACTACCTCACCCTAATTCACAGTGACAGTTATCCTTACCTATCAGGCAGGCTTAGAGAGGCCCTCTGTCCACTGGTCACATATCCTCCCTCTTGCTTTCCTTCTGAAATCCCTGGGAAGAAATACTTCCCAAGTTCTGTGTGAAAAGGACCCTGAAAGGAAGCTACATACTCCTGACATCGGTGAAATGTGGGCCATGGCATGTTTTCCTGTGCTCTAAATTGGCAAAAATAGACAAAGTAGACATTATCTACAGTTTGATATGAATTCTGTTTTTCAATAGAATAATTTTTATTCAGTGACAGAAAAAAGTATATTAAAATTTATAAGATGTAGCCTATTTCTATACTGTAATGTAATATTATTAGGTATGGACTAATGATGAGCTTGTCCCTTCAAACAACAATTCAGACCCTCAAGGTATCTGTTTCTTCTGCAAAGTTGTGAGATTATACATACCTAAGATAAAAAGGAAAGATAAGTATTTCAATAAATGTAAATAGCATGGTCTGAGAACACAAAGACCTGAAAAATATAGGCTTTTATATATGAATAATATAAAAAAAGAAATATAATTTTCTACCCAATATGAGGTAAGGAAGAAACAGCATCTTAAAACTGTGCTGACTGCTAAGCAAAAGAGGCTATTTTATTTTCACAAAGTACTTACCAATATTTAAAATTTGGCACAAAGTATTACAGTAAGAGAAAGGCTTGGATTGCACTAAATGGGTTTTATGCCTTAAGGTGTTGAAGTAACATCAAATAAAAGACTCTTAAGTTCCAGCATTTAGAATAAAATCTAGATCAAGGAAATTATGGTTTTAACTGAATTGCACCCTTCTGTGGCCTGGCCGAAGTCACGCTGCACGCATGTGCAGAAACGTGGGGAAATCTCCACCCCTCGGAATAGTCAGGCTGCATGATTCCTTCTGCCTCAGTCTAGGGGCCGCTGCTATGAGTTAGTATGGCTGAAATCTGAAGTGGTCTTTGTGGCTGTGCTGGATGGTGCTCCACACTTGAAGGGAGAAATTATTAAGCAAATGCATCTGTAACGATGTCAGCTATATCACACAGTATGTGCTTGCTGCTTAATTGAAGAACAAAGCTCTTACTGCATTAATTATTGCAAATGCAGTGTGTATTGATTGTGACAAAGTTCAAAACTACAGATTAAAACCCCTGATGTTTTCATGCAGAAGTAACTATTTTTTATATACCCTTCCTTGTCTATCCATCTCAATGTAAGTGTACATACTCATCTGTTTAAACCAATAGATTATTGGTTTTAATCCTCCAGATCACTAATTAACCATTTTGTTCCCTTAAGATCCCCAAAGCCCCTGTCCAAGAACTGGCACTGTTTGGGGCTGATACACATAGGTTGAAAAAAAAAATACTCCACTTAAACATTTTTGTAAAAATGACAGTGACTTTATATGAGTATCTCGTGAAAGTATAATCTCTTCCACACACAAATCTTGAATAAATATTTTAAAAATACAGCTGCTATTCTGAGCATTATTCGAACAACTCTTTCCCACGGTTGCAGTGCGTCAGGGGTGGGCAGCCCAGGGGGCAGAGACTGGAACTGACTGGAGCCAGACTGAGGGATTTAGGCGGTGGAACAGGAGGTGTCTAGCTGAGGTCACCACTAGCGTCGTTCAGGTTATTGTCCTCTGTACCAACTTCCGCCTCACAGTGTTTGGTATCTTTGCTTCCAAGACTAGGCTTTCTTGGGAGTGTTTAGAATTTTTCCAGATTACTCTTCAGGTAAGTCATAAATATGAAAATATCTCTGAGGTAGTTAGGAGTTGGAGAGTTTTGACTTTAAACTATATTGAATAGTTTAGGTTATGTGTCATTGTTTGGCAAAACACTTCCTCAAATCTAAAATGGCACCATTATTTTAAGGAAAATTTATTTTCAGGAAAAACTATGCTACTAAGTAAACCTTGCACATTTCAGGGATGCCAAAATGTGAAAAAGTATTTTATAGTAAATGCACTATGGCATTTACTTAATACCTACACAATGTATAAAGAATATTTAGTCATGTACTTTGAATAGATCTTTAGTATTCTCTACACATCAAATTATGTATGAAGGAGTTCAAATTAAAATGGACATCTTTGACCTTTAATTCATTTATTTTTGCACTGAAATGAAAGCGAAATATTCGTGTATATATACATATATGTATATGTATATATGTGTATATGTATATATGTATATGTGTATATATATATATGTATGTATGTATGTATGTATGTTTCTGTAGAAGAAATTCTTTTTCCTGACTTTCTACTGCAGTCTTGGAATGACAACATCACCCATGTGATCTCAGATGTCTTTATCTCTTTGCAATTCGTCCCTAGACACAACAGAATTCTCTGGCGTTTTTACCTCAAGCAGCAAGATTGGATTCTTTCCTTTCATCTTAAAGATTCCAGTTAGTCACATAATTTGATGTTTAAGAATTCACCAGGGTTGGCAAATAAGACTCAATCCAACTTGTGACTATTATGTCTTCCACTGTCCCACCTTAATCAGACCCCACAGAGGAAGAAAGTGAACCTGGGGCCAGTCACGGGGTCTGTCTCTCAGCACTCGGATGGGCTCCTTCCCGGAAGTCGCCCTCCACAAAGTGCAGTCTTCCGCTGTCCTGTTATCTTTTAAGTCCAAATGTCTTCTTTCACTTGTTCTTCGACAAATCTTCTGAAATGGAAATCCATTCTCTTACCACCTATTCCGCTTCATGTTGGCAGATGCTGTCTGGTTTCCAAATCTAGAGCCATGTCATTTCCCCTGGGAAAGAGCAAGAGACATTTATTTATCCGCAAGAGTAATCTGCTACTCAGAATATAAACACATAATGCTATGCAGCCAGATATAAATTAGCTCTGAGTGGCGCAGAGTAAAGAAACAGTTTTTCATATCCTTTTCCCTTTGAAATTTATCTTGAATTCTCTTGGGGCATTTTTGTTTTGTTTTAAAGTGAACTATTTTTTAAACCACATGTTAGAAACAGGTGTAAGTATAAAAGGAAACATTTAATTTTTACTGAGGCTTTCATTATTTATCTTGAAATGTGACACCAGATCCAAACCATATTATTTGAGCTCGTTATGCTAATGTGTCCTCAATGAGAAATGTGACCCCTTAAAATGCTGGGCATTTAAATATTCTAATTTTACAAAATGCAGAATATAGAACTGTAACTAAACACATATGTATGTCTCCAAGTAGATGATGATATTGTCATAATAGAGTTTTAAATGTGCTTTTTGCTGGTAATAATAGAGGGCATATCTGATTCAAGTTGTCTCTGATCACAAATAAAAGTTTAAAAATTCAGCCTGACTACTATGGTGCAGGCTGTAATCCCAGCTACTTGGAGGCTGAAGCAGGAGACTCACAAGTTTGAAGCAGCCTAGCCCAAATGAAATTTCTAAAAATGGCTGGAAATATAGTTTGTCTACCATATAAAAGGCTGTAGGTTTAATCCCCAGTGCCACAAAAATAAATAACAATGTAATTATAATGTCCTAAGAGATTCTCTGTATATTAGTCATTTTTCCTAATATAAACATAAGCAAAATGAGAAAAGAAAAAGTGAATTACATCATGGCTTCATTTCCTGTTCACATTACTCATTAAAACTTTGGTAAATATGGAGAATGAAATGAACTGTATAATGATAATGTGTCAGCGATCCCTTCACATAATTATATTACCTGTAAGGCTATTTGAAATGAAGTTAGTATGTGCACCAGATGGCTGATGAGAAGTTCTTAGGTCAACAACCACCTTTTTCTGTGGAATTCTTCTGTTGTTTAGCTTGTAAAAACATAACCACCAAGATTAGTATTTATTGAGTGTTTCTGTGTTCAAGCACTGTGCTAGGAGTTTTTAAAGTTTTATTTTACTTACAACTGTAAGAATCTTGTGAGCTAGTTAGGATTATTATCTCTATTCTTATATTTATTGGCATATGCTTGGATTTGTGTTTTGTGTGCACCTCTGAATAGGCGATGCTAGGCAGGGACTGAAGGAATTCTTGTAGCTTGTATATGACTCTTTAGCATAAGGAGAGATTACACAGAGGATTAAATAACTTTTCATATATATAAAACACACTGTTATTTTATTTATAAATTTTAAAACTTTTTCATGAAATTGTATATTTGTGTCTGTGTGGTGGCAATAATTCTTTCTTTTTTTGAGACAAGGTCTCACTTTGTAGTTCAGGCTGGCCCTGAGCTCATCAGGTAGCCCAGGCAAGCCTTGAACTCACAGCAATCTTCCTGCTTCTGCCTCCTGAGTGCAGGATTACTGATGTGATCCACCATGCCTGGCCTTGTGGTATTTGGTACTGATTTCTGGTGGGCGTGAGTCACCACGGCCAGCATTGTTGTATGTGGTTACCGGGGATCGAACTCAGGACTTTGCCCTTGCAAGGCATACACTGGAACCACTGAGCTAAATCCCCAGCACAATAATTCTTTCTAGTATTACATATATAGTATGTCCACTTTAGAAAAATGTAGAGAAAGCCAGAGATAAAAATGACAGCCACCAACTAAACTGCTACCAATGTGAAGCCACTGTTAATATTTTGGTAAATGTTCTTTCAGTTGTTTTTACACATGCATATTTAAGTGTACATCGAAGTTAAAGTAACAAACTTTACAATTTGTTTTTTTCTTTATTTGATAACATAAGCACTTTCACATGTCATTAAATTTCTTACCACATAATCCTAACAATAACATAGAACTCCATTGTTTGGTGATACTCTAATTTATTGGACTAACTCCATACTGTTGGATATTTAAGTAGGTGGAGAAAACATTGACGATAAACCTCTATGTATTGGGGATTTAGCTCAGTGACTCCATGCCTGCTTTGCAAGTGCAAGGTCTTGAGTTCGATCCCAGTACTGGAAAAAAGATAAACATCTAAAGTCTTACTAATGCTACAGCATTTAGGTTTTTAATGATTAAAACATAATAACGTGTGTGTTCCCACTAGTAGCCTTGGACTAATTTTGTATTCATCTGATTTTTAATTTAAAATTATAAGGTCGGAGGCAACTTCAGAGGAATTTACTCCATTGTCTTATTCCTATCGTAGATACGGTTCTAGAAACTACTCTAGAATTTAACGAAGGAAGATTCCATAGTCTTGCCCTGTGTAGTATTATAGTGACTTGTGTCGTAGCACATGCTTTGCATGTAAACAGACTTTATTTCCAAATACTGGGTGAAGGACTTTGACCTTTACTACTCTTTCTCATTCTTGATTTATCTTGCCGAGTTTTGGTGAGGACTTCATGAAATAATGTACATAATGATGATGTACATAGTGTGTCTGACACTATTCTTCAATGTACCCTATCCCTCTTAAATCTATATTTTTTTGCATTATTCCTACAATTAAAAAACCCCAAACACCAATATCTGTGGCACTAACTATACCAGCAGGTGATTACTAAGCCCTCTTTAAACTGCTTCTCCAAAGTAAAATTCATTTGACCTTTTTTTTGTACGTCTTCACAATTCCTTACATATGCAGACTGTACTAAATTGTGGGACCCCAAATTAGAAAGCTTATGTTATAATTGATGTATCCATAATATAGATGGTAAAAAAATTCCATCATCTCTCATATATTGTGTTGTAGTCTCTATAGCTGGCTATAGAGAACTTGCTGAGTTCTTAAAACATTATTCGGGTTTTTTTGAGAATTTGTGCCAGTATATGACATGATTTAAGTCTCATTTTTTTCCCACTCCCCTACCCACCCCACAATCTCCTGCCGCTATATACATAAGCTTTTCCCCCTTTTTTTTAACATCACATTTTTTCCTTCCCCTTGTTACTTACCCTTCCACCCAATTTCCCTTTGAATATTTTCTATTTCACAATATCCATCATACATTCTAGAACTCATTTACATCTTCAGTTTCTCATACCAGGGAAAAGAAACGATATTTACACATCTGTGACCTATTTATTTCACTTACGAGTGTGTCCTGAAGGCACATCCATTAAAGTATAAATGACTCAAACTTATCATTCTTTGTGACAGAGTAGTACTTACTCCATTTTATAGAAAAGCCACATCTTCTTTATCCAGTCTCCAGTTGATGGGCATTTGGGTTGTTTCCAAGATTGAGCTATCACAAACTGATCTGCTATAGACATGGGTGCACATATGTCACTGTGGTATGAATCTTTTAATTTTTTTGTGTATATCTCTAGCAGGGGAATAGCAAGGAAAACATTATTCTTAAGACATTATTAACTCATTTCCAGTGACAGGTTGCTGTGAGGAAGATGGCTGCTTTTCTGTGTAGCACTTTCTTGTGTTTAGAAGCACTTTCTTCAGTTTCAAGTCAGTTTCATTAATTTGGATCAGTTCTCCAAGATCAAACCCTTTGAGATTAATCCTATGGTCTTACCTACATACACACTTTAGTCTCTTTTTCAATTATGCATTACATTTAGAGGCAAATGAGTTTATATACACCTCCACACTGAGAAATTATTACGTCTATGTAGTTGAGTATACCAGTTAAAAGGAACAAGGCCTACCTCTTCGAAGTTGTTCTCTCTAATGTAAATCTACTATTCTGAACATTTCTCCAGACTGAAATGTTTGAATAGATTTTAGGATGTCATCTGTCTGTGTGCGTTATGAGTTGGCAGGCTTTGTTCTGACAACTGCAGTTACCAATATTTGAGACACCTATGAGGATGAAGGAGGAGATAAGCCACAGAGAGAGAGTCAGTCACCATACCCTTCCTTTCCATCAGGAACTCTGGGTGTTCAAGGCAAATTAGGGCCTTGGGACAGGCCTTTTCCTAGCAGGGCGCATCATCAGCTTAACCTGAGTGTGGGCAATCAATCTTGCAGCCTCTTCCGTACATTATTACCTCAAGGCAGAAAGATCCATGCCTCCCTATGAGACTGATCATAGTCCTGAATCTTGCATCTTTTTATAGCAAAAGAAAAGCACTGCGGTAGGAATTAGACCAGGGTCACATCTCAACCTCTCATGTGCTGTGACTGCAGCCACAGATGTAGGCTTCTCTTCCTACCTGCGAAATGAAAATAGTATGTAAATCTTTAAAGTACTTCATGGAACTGCTATAGTACAAAAAGTCATACGTATGGAAGTGCTTTAAAAAATACCATGCAGTTTCTAAAAAGCTCAAAAGATAGAAAAAATTATGTAGAATCATATCATTTCCTTAGATTTTGAACAGTTTATCTATAGCTGTGTACTGAGCATAAATGTTTTTGATATTTATGGAATCCTGGAATCATAGCTACATTATGAATACCTATGGCTGGGAAGGGCTGAGAAATGACAGGATTACTTGTCATGGATAATTAACAAAGGGACTAAGACTTTCAAGAGTAAAGGTGACTTGCCTCACTGTACCTGTGCCCTGCTGTTAAAGAAAGCTCTGGGGCTGGGGATCTGGCTCAAGTGGTACTGTGCCAACCTGGGATGCACAAGGGCCCAAGTTTGATCCCCAGTAACACAAAGAAGGAAGGAAGGAAGGAAGGAAGGAGAGAAAGAGCGAAAGAAAGAAAGAAAGAAAGAAAGAAAGAAAGAAAGAAAGAAAGAAAGAAAGAAAGAAAGAAAGAAAGAAAGAAAGAAAGAAGGAAAGAAGGAAAGAAGGAAAGAAGGAAAGAAAGAAAGAAAGAAAGAAAGAAAGAAAGAAAGAAAGAAAGAAAGAAAGAAAGAAAGAAAGAAAGAAAGAAAGGAGGAAAGCTAGCTCTGAATTTTCTAAGAACAGCTGCAGTGAGATTGCCCCTAGAGTAAGGAAATGGACTACTTACGCTTCTTTCCTCGCTAACAGCTTGAAAGGCCTTATTTATTTTTGTGTTATAAGTGACACTTGTATAAATACTTTGTTGAGTAATGGTGCTGTGGCCCAACTGCAGTCTATTTAGGACACTGCTCTGCCCGAGGTGAGCAACGAGAGCAGGAATGTATACTCAGTGCTCCTGGTGCCTCCCTCGGATGTGCGCGAAGCCCCAGGACTGGCAGCGAAGAAGAGTGTGGGGCCCAGGGCGTGGTGGGGGCGAGAAGAGATAGGGAGGGCAGGAGGAGGCGCCACACAGAACGAAGAATGGTAGGGACTCTGTAAGAATTTAAACTAATGATAGTGCTTCTAACTAATGCAAATTAAGGTGACATAAGATTTAGTTTAAAATCAAAGAAAACAATAAGATTTTCCCCACACAGTAGAGTGACATCTTATATTACATGTAGAGAGGAAAGGCTGTGTTTGCCCATGTGATCCGGTTTCCGTACTTACCACACCTGGGGAAGTATCAGCTCATATTGACTTAGCACTAATGTATCCTGCTGGTCAGGGCCAACTGGAAAGAAGAAAAACTGGTATGAATTAGTGGGGCTCCGTGGTCCAAAGAGGGCCTGGGCTGCACGTGTTGTATATCCATGCAAGTCACTCTTCCTGGAGGAGGACAATATTTTCTGGGGATTAAAGATCTTGTTTAAGGATGCCACCAGTGGATAAAATCAAATTACATTCTCAGAGTTAATTGTTTAGTTTATTAATCTGGGAGCTAAGCAAACTAGAAGCAGGTCAGGCTTTAAAATAGCCAAGTCATTATTATTTTATAAATAATAGTTCAGGGGCCGGAGGGTTAGCTCAGTGGTTCCGGCGCCTGCCTTGCAAGCGCAAGGTCCTGAGTTCGATCCCCGGTAACCACATATAATGCTGGGTGTGGAGACACGCCCACCAACAATCAACACCGCATACCACAATGCCGGGCGTGGTGGCTCAGGCCTGTAGTCCCAGCACTCGGGAGGCAGAGACAGGAGGATTGCTGAGTTCGTGGCGGCTTGCCTGGGCACCATAGTGAGCTCAGGGCCAGCCTGAACTACAAAGCGAGACCCTGTCTCAAAAAACAAAACAAAACAAAAAAAAAGCTCATCTGTAGCAATTCAGGTAGAGTTTTGCAAGCTGTTTTTCTTTGGTAGTTTCTATGACAATGTCACGTGTCAGCGAGCTTTTAAAAATTTGGCTGAAAATGTAGAAATATTTTGGACATATAATAAAACTTGGTGAATTCACATTTATTTCTAATCCACTGTTTTCCAAATTTGCCTGATCATAAGGTCACCTGGAGTGTTTGTTAATAATTTGTTATTCTAATTCCACCTGCAGCGTTTGTTAGGCGAACTCTCCCTCCCTGCACAGGCTCCTGCCAGGCAAGTGGCCTCTGCAGAGTGGTGCTCGGAAGCACACTAGTCTGGAGCCGGGAACCGAGAGGAGGAGGTCGGTTTGGAGACGTCTCTCAAGGGATTCTGATTTTCCCCTGGACAAAGAGTTTGTAAAATACTTTGCTATTTCCCAAAGTGAATGTGCTCCATTCTCTTAGTTCTAACCAAAACTCGGGTTTTACTTTTGCCTTCTTAACGTCCTTCCTTCCTACAGGAGAGAGGTAAACATTGTTTCCTAGTGCCTTTTTGTCACCTCTGTGTTCTTGATCACATTCCCTGTGACTTGAGAGAAGCTACATCTGTTCATCTTCCACCTAATGCAAGCCTTTATTTCTTTTCCTTTGGCACCTGTGGCTTATATCAATGGGCATTTCTTCTCTATTTTTGTAAACTAAACCAACATACACTTTCTTCCACACTAGTGAGCCTCAAGATCCCACTTCATACCTTATTGTTACTCTCACACTTCCCAAAGAAGAGCATTTCACATTGGTGAGTCCATATTATCATGCTTCTCAATAATACAGTTCGGGCTTCCATGGAGCTGTAATTTTTGGACAATATTGGCTTAAACACGATCAGGTCCAGTAACTTAACTTTTGTCTCTTCAATAGCAGATGACATTGCTGAGTCATCCACTTAAAAACTTCAGCGATCATTTGATGAAGAACAGAAAGCTACTCTAATCATTGAAACGAGGGGGGATTATATTGAAGACTGCCGTGAACTCTCATGGAAAGTGTCATAATAAGCAGAGAGCTAGTAAAATTACAACAAATAATTACCTGGCAGGTAAGTGATCAAGTAATGAACAGAAGAGTAAAGATCTTTGTGCTTGGAGCCTTTACCATGTGGTGGGTGAGGCTTACTCTAAGAAATTAACAAATGTGTTTTTATAACTTTAAATTGAGACTTGGAAAATCTGAGGGAGCCACCCAGAGGACTTGAGGAGGAGGGATGTGGAAAAAGTTTTTTTGAGATGAGGATACACCTGTGCGCGAGCCCTGCCGTGGTGCTGCAGGGAAAGTGAAAGGAGGCCATTGTAGCTGGGAATTAAAGGGGGAGAGGGGCGGGGCGAGACGAGGCGGAGAGAGGCAGAAGGAGAGCAGGCCAGGCCTTGGAGCTCCTTTAAGGAGTAATTGGGAGACACCAGATGGTTTTAAGGAGGAAAAAATGGTCCAATATATTACCGAATTTACCATGAAGGATAAGCAGAAACTAACAGAGGCAAGAGCAGAAGCTGGGAGTAGAGTTGGGCAGGTGAAGGAAAGAACAGGGCCCAGGCTTCTGTCACTGGATGACTGGGGGGGGGGTATCGGCAGGTGGAAAGGGGCGCAGGTGGACGGTCATCTGTGAGAGTGGAAGAAAATGGGTAAGACAGAGAACACTCGTCACAGGCCTCTCAGGCTGCTCCATCCCTTTCTGGTCCTGGATTCCGCTGCTTTTCCACGTGCAAATCACTGCATTCTTTTCTCCCAGGAGGCAAGTTCTCTGGGCTGCTCTGGCCTGTGAGAGAAGCGGCTACCCCATGCACAAGTTTCTGTGTTCACCTAGTTTGTGCCCTTAAAAGAATAATCCTTTCACTGCTTAATTTCAAATGTCTAGGGGAGAAGACTTGATTGGTTTAGCTTTTTTAAAAACTGAATTCTTTACTGGTACATTTTATATACAGCTCACAATCACACACAACATTGGGGAATTTGTGCTAGTATATGACACAAGTTAATTCTCATTTTTACCCACATCCCTACCCACCCACACCTCCCCACCCCTATATACATGTTTATTTTCTTTCAGAATCATATTTGTTGCTTCCCCTCATTACAGTCCCCCACCAGATTTCCTTTGGAACTTTTCCATTCTACAAAAACTGTCATACTTTCTAGAGCTCATTTACATCTACAGGTGTTCATATCAAAGAGAAGATCCGGTATTTGCCTGTGATCTATTTATTTCACTTATTAATGTGTCCTCCAGGTGTATCCATTTGCACATAAATGAATGAATCTTGTCATTCTTTATGGCAGAATAATACTCCATTTTATTTAAAAAACCACATCTTCTTTATCCAGTCTCCAGCTGATGGGTATTTGGGTTGTTTCCACGATTGAGCTATCACGAACTGAGCTACTACGAACAAGGGTGTACATTTGTCTTTCCAATGTGATTTTTAAAATTCCTTTGGGTATATTCCTAGCAGGGGGATGGCAGGATCAAATGGGACCCCTAGTCCTAGTTTTCTGAGAAATCTCCACAGTGGTTGCACAAGTCTACAATCCCACCAACAGTGGAGAAGCGCTCCTTTCTCCCCACAGCCACACCAGCACTTATTGTTGGTTGATTTTGTAATAGCAGCCATTCTTTGCGTATCACATCATAGTGCCTTGAAACTGGAGTTGAGTGGTTTAGCTTTAATCAGTCTCAGGTCAAGTCAACTGTGATCAGGTGAGCAAAGTTATTTTGTAAAGCAATAGCTGTCAGACACCAGCTTTCCCAGTGTTGCAGGGGGGTGGGGAGAGGACTTCACTTGCAGAGAAAATGGATGTTAGCTCATCAGATACTCCATAAGATGCCACCAAATGTGCATTCTTATCCCCTCAGTTCTATTGTTAAGAGTGTTTCTCCTGTCTTCTTTTATATGTTCTTTTTCTTTTTTTCTTCCTATTCCTTTCTACTTTTACAAATTTTCTCCTTTACTTTTATGTTCTTCCACTTTGCCAGTTTATTTGTGCCCAAGGATTCAATTACTATAGGTATGTGGATAATCCTAAAATTCAAATCTAATGTTCTTATGATATATATATATATATATATATATATATATACTCACACGTATGTGTATATGTATATATGTCTATATATATGTCTCTCTCTATATATATATATATATATATTTTTTTTTTTTTTCTGAGACAGGGTCTCGCTTTGTAGTTCAGGCTGGCCCTGAGCTCACTATGTAGCCCAGGCAAGCCTCGAACTCAGCAATCCTCCTGCCTCTAACTCCCTAGTGCTGGGATTACAGGCGTGAGCCACCACGCCCAGCACTATGGTATGTGGTATTGATTGCTGGTGGGCGTGTCACCACGCCTAGCATTGTTGTAAGTAGTTACTGGAGATGGAACTCAGGACCTTGCACTTGCAAGGCAGGCACTGGAACCACTGAGCTAAATCTCTGTCCATATATATATATATATATATATATATTTTTTTTTTTTTAAATTTATATATATATATATATATTTTTAAATTTAGCTTCTTTCAAACAAAACAAAACTACTTCTACTTTAATGTCTTCTGTTTCTTTTATCTAAAGCTAAACTCTACTCCTTCTCTTGACTGCTCTCTCCCTGTTAAGGCCTATCCTCCCAGGCATTTGAGAGGGAAGCCTCAGCGCAGCCCACCTCTGTGAGGGTCCTCAGGACTCTCGCCTGCGGAGCGTCACTTCTCTCTGTGCACCTTCCTCCATGCTCTGTCATCCACTAACTCATGTTACTTGGACTCATGTGCTCTAGTCTCAAAGCTTCCTATGTTGTCTTCCAGCTTTGGTCTCCAGTGTGTGTCATAAGCTGCTTTTTCACTCATCTTTCTAAAGCACAGCTCTACTCATGTTCCTCCTCCATTCAAGAATCTTCATTTTAGCTCTTCACTATTTACTGATTGAGAGTAACCCTTGCCTGGCAACCAAGGCCTTCCCTAACCCGTCATCTGTATGGTCTGCCATTAACTGTCAGCCAAGGTGGACTGCACATTCATCTCATGGTCCTGTCCATTGCGAACATACAACTTCTGCATCCTCTTTTCCTGAAGGCTTTCATCAAAAGGCAGCTTTCTTTCCCATTCCTTTCATGATTTTAGCAAAGTGTGAGAACAGATGTGCCCTACAAATGAAAAATAATGTCTTACCCTTCAAAGACATTTTACAAGCAATGTGATGAGAAGTTACTATGCTTTGATGCTAACACTAGTGCTGCTTACCCCTCACAGGCTTATTAGATGGATTGACATGGACCTTTTCAACAAGGGATGAGTAGACACTCAAAATTATAGACTGCAAAGTTTGAAATAATAAAAACAAACTTTTCTGGTTAAGCTACTGATTGATTGATTACACCTTAAGAATAGTCCTCCAACATATGAGCTAGAAAGTAAGAGTCAGCCAAGTAAATTAACCTATAACCCATTTTATTCACTGTACATTCTCATTTTAAAAATACTATGATAATAAAGCAGATCTCCTTCACTGCTACTATGATAGCTTTAATATATTCTGGGTGGTATGTTTTCAACTAAAAGAAGAGCAACCTCACAGCATGGGAAGAGTTAGAATATTTGGAGTTCTTTGGTCCCGAAGTCTTACTATGAATGTACTGTCTTTACTCAGTCTAGTGTTTCAGCTCAGTGGTAAAAGTGTACTTTGGATCTACTCAGGCCATGTGTGTCACTAGCATCACAGTTGGTAACTGAAGTTACCCTGGAGGTGAGAGCTGAAAACTAGTGGCTCTTTGTGGGAGTGACTCTATGCTTATTCTTTGGAGGACATTACCAGTGATATTTAAAATGCTTCCTATTTCTTCTGTTTTCTTCTGAACTTCTTTGACAAAGAAAGTTTTCTTGGTGTACAGGTAATAGAGCCTTTTGTCCTGAATTAAATATTATTTTTTGTTCCTTTACACAGTCCTCTGGAGAATAGCTGTTCATGACAATGAGATAGACCTACTAATCACCAGATGTCACTCCTTATCTGATTTTCAGTGGTCTTTCTTTGTCAATTTCTTTTTGTCCTGTAAGTTGCAGTGTCTTTTTCCATTATCAATTTCATTTTCAATTTTTTAACTTCTGAATGAATGTCCAGGAGCCATTAGGACTAATATTTTTCACTCTGCTTTGGAAGGACCATAAGATATTCTTTATTTGTAATGCCAGCTTCAGTGCAAATATCAGTATGGGTTAAAATAGCCACTAGAACTAATTTTCCACCCTGTAGCTATGCTTTTGCAGCAGAGGTACACCTGTTCTTATCTTAGTTTCAATTTCAGATGAAAGGTACAACTTTTGGCATGAGATAAACATGACCTAAAATTTACCACTCTTTCAATACCGTTGAACATGCTATCTATTACCATCTCCCATGGTAGATGGTAGAAATCTTTACGTTTTAATAAAACTAAGTCTTCAGCTGGCTACAGAGGCACATGCCTTTAATCTAGTACCCTGGGGGGCTGAGGCAGGAAGATCACATGTCTGAGCTCAGCCCAGGCAATTTAGTGAGAGCCTGTCTCATAATAATAATAATAATAATAATAATAATAATAATAAAGCATTAGGGACATAGCTCAGTGCAAAGGTCTTGGATTCGATCCCCAGTGACTTCCTCTCATAAAGTTCTTCTTCTGTGAGTCTTCTAGACACAGTAAAAAATTATGTATAATAGGTTGGATGGTGATAAGTACTCTGAAAAAAATAAAAGAGAGCAAGGGAAGCCAATGGCATATTTGCAATTTTAAACGGGCCCATTGTGAAGTTGGTGACATTTGAATAAAGATCTGATGGAAATTAAGGAGTAAATTATATGTATGCCTGGTGTAGAGGCCTTCTGGGCACAGGGAGTATGCAGTATAAAGGAGTACAAAGACTGTCACAAGCAGAAACGAGTTTTACTTTAAGCATCTGCCAGGGACAGAAATCCAGGCAGAGCCTTGTTGTTGCTATTAGGGATCCATGCACAAGAGAATTTAATCCGCTTAAGATGAACAACAGTACAGATCTGTGCTGCGTTCCCTCTTCCGTAAGAGCACACTAATGCCGCCAGCCTGGATGCCTCTTGGGTTACATGGGTCTTAGATGCTGTGTTGGTCCATTTTCATTCTTATAATGAAGTACCCAAGGCAGGTGACTTAGGAAGAAGTTATTTTAGTCCATGAGGTGCACGTTCTGTGGTGCTCCTCTGGAGATGCCTTCTTGGTGGCAGATCCATTGGTGACACCAAGCGTCACATGACAGACAGGGAGGCTGTGTGTTTCTGGTCTTGCCCTTTCTCATAAAAGAACCAGATTCAATCATGGGGCTGTACTCTGATGACCTTATCTAATCCTAATCATTCTCCAAATGTCCAATCTCTAAACACTACAAGCAGATTAAGCTTTTTGCCCTCTTAATACTTCCTAGTGGGGATTTGATTTTAGCAGGAGTCTTGGGAAACTAACCATATCCTAAGTGTAGCAGATGCTGAACCTGCAAAATCTGGATAGAACCGAAGAGGAAGGTTTAGGAACTCTAGCCCTGACATTTCTCTTTCTTGTTCTCTCTTCACATGGGGTTGCACATTAATTGCATGTAGACAGTGACCCTAAGTTGTAATTTGACCTAAAATATGATCTGTTACCATTTTTTAACTGAGAAGTAAGTATCATAGGATTCTAGTTTAGATTCTAGCTAAGGTGAATTTTTGGCTGATACATATCCAGGAAGCTCTTGAAAACAGGTAGTGTTCACACTACCAAATTGCATTTTAATTTTGTCTTCTACTTAGGACAACATAGAAAAGGTTATGACTAACAGTAAGTGTTACCTAAAAATTTTGGAGATTGTTACACTCACTGTCAACAAAGTAGAGAAAACTTGTACTAGGCCTATCTATCCCAATACCTGGCACAGTAGCGTAGTAATGTGGGTAGATACACATTCCAAACTCTGTTCTAGGGGTTTCCAATTTATTGAGAATGTCTTCTTGAAGCTTCAACATACCCTCAAAACCTACAAGCATCTTCAATAAGAATAAAGTAGGAAAAAGTCAAATAGGCTTTGAAAGTAAGTACCATTTATTTTAGTCCATTTTGATTTGATCTGTTTGAAGCCCAGATTCCTTAATTATGATGATCACTGTATCATGAAAATAAAGGCTTTAGAAACACCAAGTTTGCTTCAGCAACGACAAGGTGATTGAACTCCCAAATGGGTCACAATTACATAACAATAACTGAAAATAGTATTTTAAGATCACATTAATTCATTTTTTGGTGAGTTAATTTGCTTTAAAATGTATGATTTAAGTTATCTGTGGTCACTTTGAACAAAGCAGAAAGCCTAAATATAGCTAAGTGTCTCATTTAAACTAAAATCAAGTATTGATCACAATGGTGACTGGCTTGGTATAAATTTAGAATTTTTATAATCTAATATGTTGAGGTTGTTCCATACTTATATTTAGGATTGTCAAGAGATGACATTTCTATAAAGAAATCATGCTTCAGTCAAGTCAAATTTAGATATTTGCTAGCATTTTTAACTTGACATGATTTTAATGTTAGATTTTTTATTTTGTTCTTGCTATTATGGGAAAGTCCCTGGAGAAAAACCATTTATTTTCTTTTTACTCACAATATAATGTTATTTGACGATTGAATATTATTAATTTTTTAGATGAAAAAGTGGTAAAATTGGTCAATTATATCAAATCGGAAAAGTAAGTTTCTGGTCTGATTATTCTGAAAAGCCTACAAAAATGAGGTGTCTTCACTTCTTAATATTTTAAACTCATGTGAACCTATCTCATGGGTAATATTTGTAGACTGTTGTAAATCTGCTCTCCTAAAGATCACATCTTTAGCTGTGAGGCGGGAGAACAGAGGGCTTTCTATGATCTTGAGCCTGTCCTTTTGGTTTAGATTTTGGCTCCCCATTTACTAATTAGCTTCTTTGTGGCTCAGCTGGGAACGCAAGGGGCATAATAATTGTATCTGTTTTCTGAATTATATAAGAGCGAATGAATTAACACATATAATGTCCTTAGAATAGTGGCTGGCATGTGGTCAATGTTCAATAAACTTTAGCTCTTACTTTTATATATGATAAGGTAAATTATCACTAGCCTAATGGTACAAAGTACCGGATGCAATTTTTGTACTTTTCTTGGGTTTCATCATTAAAAAAAACAAAGAACCTGGTGTGCTTTCTGTTCAGAATGCACAAGGAAGCAGAGAGAGATGGTTCCTCTGAGTGGAACTGACCTCTGCATAGTGGGCCTGAAATCAGAGGAAGCTCGTCAGTGTGGGCAGACGTTAGGAGCTGGCCAGTCTGACACCCACTTCTCTTTTTTAACCTCGTAGACATTAATGGAAGGTATCTGATAAAGATCCTTAATTGCTTTCTGCTTAAGCTTTAAAAACCTACTTACTTGTGGGGTGGATTTAAGGTTTTGCCAGTCATATAAAATAGTTTTACTTTCGTAGTTTCATTGGTGAATAAAAACAAATATACTACAGTGGACTGTGACATTATGTTTGGTATTTATTCCTCCCAAGCAGCCATCTACTCCAGGAAAACCGACGAGGTGCCTTCCACGAGTCTGTCGGATGCTGTGGTGACGTCAAATGCCTGTGGAGCTCTGTCATTTAAAGTTCCTGTTTTGGAATGTTATGATCTCTTTTCACTGCGTAACTACAAATATTAGAATAAGCTGTAAAAGTAGGTGCCCTTTGTTCAGCTCCCAAATAGTGCTCCTCATGACTTGAGGTTCTTTTGATTCTATGCAGACACGAAAACTCGGGCTACTAAAATTAGAGGGGAAAGGATCGATTCTTGGGGTTCTAATTCTCACACATCCCGCCTGACGCAGGTGTGCTAGCAAGGTAAGTTCGCCTTAAGTGTCTTCGGTCTGAAGTTTTACAGACAGCCTGGAAGGGCGGAGCCCTTGCAACCTGCTCAGCGGGGCGTGTGGGTGTCTGTGGTGTCGGAGCACGCGCAGGACACACGAGCACGCTCTGAGTCGTGCTCTCACCTCCAGGGCTGTCAACTCTTTCGCCACTCCCTGCGTCGCGCACAACCCCCTGCTCACTCTTCCACTCCCCATGCTCCGCCCCAAAGCAGGATTAGCCATTCTCATTGGTAGAAGTGCCTGTCACTTCCCGCCTAGCACCAATCAGCCGCGTTCTGATCAGAGCCAATGGGGGTGCTCGCTGTGGCAGCTGCCGGGTCCGGAGTCCCGGGAGGCGGTGCCGGGGGCGGGGTGCTAGGGAAGCATTAGTTGCCATTCCGAGCGAGAAGCGCGTAGAGACGGCAGCGTTTGCGGTTGGCGCGGGGTCCGCGGGCGCCAGGCACCTGGAGGTCCTTTCCCGTCCCGTCCCCCAGCCGGGAGTCGCGGCCCTGCCTGCAGCTGCCTGATTCTCTGGCGCGTGCAGCCCTGAGGGCTGAGGAGCGGCTGCGTGACCCGGCCGGTGCCCTCCCTGTCAGCGCGATGCCCGGGCCGTGAGCGCCGCGCCGAGCCGGCCGGCCGGTGGTTGGGGCCGTTGGGCGCTCGTGCTCGCGCCCCCCCTCGCGGCGGAGCGGTGGGCAGGGGGCCGAGACTCCGCCCGCCGCCCCGCCCCGCCCCCGCCGCACGCACCCTCGCGGCTCCTCGCGCCGCCCGCCCGCCCGCCCGCGCTCGTGTCGGGCGGCCACCATGTCCACCGCCTCCTCCAGTTCCTCTCAGACCCCGCACCCCCCGCCGCAGAGGATGCGGCGCAGCGCTGCCAGCTCCCCGCCCGCAGCCACCGGGAGCGGGAACGGTGCGGGCGGCGTGGGCTGCGCCCCGGCTGCGGGAGCCGGGCGGCTGCTGCAGCCCATCCGCGCCACCGTGCCCTTCCAGCTCCTGCGCGGCGGCCAGCACAGCCCCACGCGCCCGCCCGCCGGCGCCGCCGGCGCCGCGCTCGGCAGCCTCCCGGGGCCCAGCCCGCCCAGCCCCACGCCGCCGCCGCCCGCCGCAGCCCCGGCCGAGCAGGCGCCTCGGGCCAAGGGCCGTCCGCGCCGCTCCCCCGAGAACCACCGCCGGAGCAGCTCACCTGAGAGACGGAGCCCCGGCTCGCCTGCGTGCAGAGGTAGCAGCAACCCTCCCGCGCCGGCCGCGTCTCCCCGACGGAGCCCTCTGGAAACTCGAGCCTCCCGGCCGCTCCGTGCTAGCGCGCGACCGAGGTGTGAAAGTGGCTTTGGGAGCCTCGCCCCTTGCGGGCGCTGCGGGGCTGGAGGAGCGGACTGCACAGGAACTTTGATTCGACCCTCCTGACACCCCGCAGATTTTCTCTCCATCCTTTGCCTGCGTCGAAAGGTTTTCAGTGGCAGAGCGGATTAGCTCTCCTGTATTTGCTGTCTGTAGCCAGGGAAGGAGGCGCTGGGCGAAAACACTTAAACACGCACACAAACTCTCCGGCGGCGGATAAGGTGGTAGTAATCTCTGCAGCCTCTTTGTGCTTTCCTGCAAAGTTCTTAACGTGCTTGTAAATATTCTTTTTCTTTTCTTTTTTTTTTTTTTTATGAGCTGGTGGCGTTAGTTATGGTGGAGATGGGACAGTTTTGAGTGTGCAGTTGAAGTACAGTATATAGGGGTTTTAAAAAATTCCCTCTCATAGTAGTACAACACTAGAAACGGCTTGTGCTCAACTCATGATTTTCCTGGTAAATTTCTAAACCTATTTGTGGAGTTTGTGCACTTTTTGTTTTGTTTTGCTTGCTTCAATTTTTAATTACACTTAGCAGTTCAACTGAGCAGTGTAAAGACCTCAAGTTTCTTTTTTTTTTTTTTGTTAGATGTCAAAGGTAATGTTGAGCTAGTGGATGCTCTGGGCGTCTCTCACTGTTTTCTGTTTTGGTTTGGTTTTGTTTATGTCTAGGGACAATGTGCATGATCTAGTTGAGTCCTCGGGGAGAAAGAGAAGATTAGCCAAAACAGGGACTAAGAGCCCATAAGGGAGAGGAGTAGCTAGTATTATTAGATACCAGCCTGGAGCTCCAGTTGCTGCTGCTGCTGGTGCTGCTGGTGCTGGTGCTGCTGCTGCTGCTGCTGCTGCTGCTGCTGCTGCTGCTGCTGCTGCTGCTGCTGCTGCTGCTGCTGCTGCTGCTGCTGCTGCTGCTGTTGCTGTTACTGCTGCTGTCGCTGTTACTGCTGCTGCATTGTGGAGGAAAGGGACCACACTGAGTGGAAATAGCTCTGCTTGGAAGAGAGAAAAACAGTCAGGCTCTCTGTACAGTATTTATATGGTATGTGGAATTTTTTAATGGAGTTTTCTTGATGAAGGTGTTAGAATAGGAGAAGGTGATTGTGTTGGTGTTTTAGTTTTAATACTCGAGACCTGTAATTAGCACGCTCCTAAGGCACTCGTTTTCAGACCACTTGATGGTAGACCCCCGTGTAGGATGTAATGCAGTGAGCTCCGTACACGAGCATCAAGAAATCCATGGTGTAATCTGTATGCGCCAGGAGGAATCCGCTCCCCCACTCCTCCCCCAGGTCAAGCCAGCTGCTGCGGAACTGACATCCTCCAGCAAATCCTGAATGAATGAATGAAAACAACGTGATCGCCCTAATAATGAACACACATCTTTGGCTGCATTTTATAGAAAAGGCCACCATTTTCTAACAGATTAATGCCATATGCAACTCTCCTCCACATTTTCTATTACATGAGAGGTAACAGAAAGAAAAGGCACCAGTTACATACATTTTTTGAGTGATTTAGCTTTAATAATGCATAAATTGAGTTTTGGGATTTTCTTTCAGGAACTAATGTAGGAGATAAAATGAGCCTTGCAGATTTTGTGCAGAGGATTTTGTGGACAGAGATGAGAAGTTTAGGCAATTGCTGCAACAGTACAGTGGCCATCTAGGACCTCTTTCCTTTTTGTTGATAAACACTAACATCTTACAATAGATAATAGTACAACTTGTTTTTCTGAATCCTTCAAAAGCCCTAATTGCTAGGAATTACATGCCCCATCATCAAGTAGTTTTAATGAAATTTGTGATCGGGCTTAAACTCTCCTCTTTGTTGTAGCGTGGCACATCCCCAGTTTAATGCAATTTTAATGCAATCATGATGAAAACACTTTTCTGAGTCTGGCTGTGCAGTAGACAGATTTGCAGTGCCAGAGAGCTTGTGTTGGGAATTGAAGGGCTTTTTCTGCTAGAGATTTTTTTTTTTTTCTGTTTTTAACACCAGGTGGTTTTGTCAGTTCCTTCCATTGAAGTGATTTTGAATGCAGGCTCTTGTGTTCCTAAGTTCCCTGATTATATTACCCCTATGTTTCTTCTCCACATCCTGCCTTGTTTCTTTCTACCCATATTAAAACTACACAACTAATCTATTCTGTCCAGTTAGCCATTTAAAATCTATAGTATAGCTGATTTAATTTTTCAAATGATCACTCAGTTTCTTTTGAATTTGCAAGGTTCTGACTTCAGTCAGAACAGTGGATTTCAGCCTCCACTGGTCAGGGCTCCCGCCGCTGCCACTGCTGCTGCAGACACTGACATCACTATACTGCATGAATGAAAAACAACAACGTGCTCCATTTCTTCCTGCACTCCCCTTTTTCCTTTTCTGTACATTTCAGAGTGTGTGTGTTTAAGATGGTGGTATTATATTGCACTTTGAAACAACAAAAATATTAAATAGATGGAAGCCCAAGGGATATGCAGATAGAGGTATGTTGTTCACAGAAAGCTGAAAGTGCTGTAGGTATTTGGATTAGCAGTGACATAACTGAGCATTCAGTATTTATGCATTTTATCTGGAGTGATGCTTATGGAAGAAAATGTAGAAGTCGTAGATAATTTTCTTGATTCTCTTGCCGAGAAGAAATTATAACAATTTCTAAATATGTTATCTTATTATTTTCCTCTTAAACATTCTTAGTATGTGTGTTTACAGGGTTATAGTTAATCTAATAGAGGAATGATATTTAGATCATTTCACAAAGCTGAGGAAAACCTGAATTCTGTAAATAGGACTACTTTGGTATTATCCTAATGCTAAGTTTTACAACCCAGCAACAAATAGTAATGTCCCTTTTGGTAGCATAGTCTTAGATAATTTAAATGGTTACTAAAGCAGAAGATGCATAAATCTGAAAAACACCTGTATAGATAACATGGAGTTTTACAAATTGAAACTGTTTTGTTTATGCTCACGAATATCTTCTTTTTGCTGTTTTTTTCTTTCTTCTGTATTATTACAACTTCAAGGTTTGTTATATTCATTTCTACACTTCTACCATTAGCACAGTGCCACCCTCCCCCTTGTGTGGTTCTGAAGGGTCTTGAAATGTTGAGTGACAAGCTGCTGAATGCGTCCTCAGGCTCCCTGTGATGTACTTGTGATAGATGTAAAATCATAAAGTATTATGCAAATAGTCATTTTTTGTAATGGTAATATATAAAGTCTATCTTTGAAATAAGTAGAACAACTCAAATGAGACTAGCAGAATGTTAGTGTTAAAATTAATGATCATTAGTAACCAAAAGAAAATACAATAAAATTGCTTCTTTATGAAACCTCATAGAGCAAAACCCATGGCTTGAAACACAGAACAAATACAGTTTTACTATGTAAGATAGTAAATCAATTGTCAAATCCTATTGTTTATTTATTTATTTTGTGAAGATTGATCATTAGGTTGAATGATAAGCTTTAAGATATTTAAAACAATTGCATAAGAGTATTCTGATTGGAGAATAGTGCTTAAGTTTATCAAATCTAATAACAAAAAATGGGAAGAACTTGTGACTTACAAACTTCTGCTATAAAAAATAGCATGTATTGGTTTCTGATTTAACATATCAGTTTTATTTAGAGCTAATTCTCTAACATATTTCTAACTACAATGAAATTTGATTAGAATCTTTCCCGAGTATCTTAAAAACTTCATTGTTTTCTATACAGGGAAATTATGGTTGTACTTTAAAGATGGTACAAAGCCAACCAATATATGAAGTTGAATGACTGCAGGCAATATGTTTATTTATGTTTTTTTTAATCAGTTAATTTACTCTCAGGTTTTTATCTCTTCATTAAATTCTGTCCTCTTTTTTGAGTAGTTTTTATGCTTTTCCCACTTGTAGAATACAAACATTTTAAATAACTTTTTCTCAGAGACAGATATTATTTTCTTGCAAAGTTTATTCTTAGGCTGATACTTCTGGAAATTAAGGTTCTGCCTTCCCCCTTTAAAATTAATTTTCTTAGAATTTATATAGGAGTTTGTTTCAAAGCTTTACTATACTACAGTGAAAAATATGTTAAGACTTTTTCTAAAGTAATAGGTTTCACAGTGATTTTTGGGAAGGTTTTCAGCCCATGAGAACTACATTAAATTATAAAAATTTTTATTTATGGATCCATTTTTCCCCATTAGTTCATGGTGCATGAAATTTCTAGATCTTTGAGTAAATAGTAACATAGATAGTGAATTTATAGTTAATGAATCTACCATGTTATGTTCAAAGATTATATTCACCTCAGATGACTATTTTTCAAGGTCCTGAATATTGACTAGGTAAGGTTCATAAAAGCACCTTAATTAATATTTCACTGTATGCAAAGTTTTGTGTGTATATATTGAACTGAAAATCATTTCATGCTAGTACTATTTACATTAGTCATTCACTGGTATACATTTCTGCAAAGACTAAATATAAATTAGGATTTGTACACTGAATAAATCTTGAAGGGTAATGACTTCATTGTGATTATTTGTGATGATACAGACTACATGTGAATAAACAAGAAATTGGCCTTCATGCGGTGAATAAAGTGAGAATAAATGACCACATTCAACAAATAGGAAAGGATTTTCCTTAAGTCTGAATTTTTTTTTTTTTTTTTGAGACAGGGTTTCGCTTTGTAGTTCAGGCTGGCTCTGAGCTCACTATGTAGCCCGGGCAAGCCTCGAACTCAGCAATCCTCCTGTCTCTGCCTCCCGAGTGCTGGGATTACAGGCATGAGCCACCATGCCCGGCACTGTGGTATGTGGTATGTGGTATTGATTGCTGGTGGGCATGAGTCTCCACGCCCAGCATTGTATGTGGTTACTGGGGATCCAACTCAGGACCTTGCACTTGCGAGGCAGGCGCCAGAACCACTGATAACCCTCCAGCCCAAGTCTGAATTTTTTAAAAATGCTAAAAGTTTATTGTACCAAAACTTTTACATGTAGCCAATAATCTTCCAAAGAGTATATACTAATGACATTTTCATCAATTTTAGCTCAGTGTTTCCTCCCGAGTTAAAAATTCCCAGACACCATCAAAATAGGCTTTTCTATAGCACCTGTTCTGGATGTGTGCCTGGCTCAGTCTTTTGTCTTCAATAAATAATTTTGTTCTCTTATTAAATGTCTAAGAAACCAAACCACTGCCACTCCTTTTTGTCCAATGTACAGTCCAATTATTTTAACAAGAGGTTGAGTTTATCTATCTTATTATATTCTCTAACTGGTCTACCAAAAGAAAGCAGAAGCAAAAGAACACTACTTATCTATTGATATAGAAAGCCTAGGTAATCAACAGAAGAGCCAGAAGCTACCTGTCTTTTCTTCTGCTCTTCACTTGGACCCCTGAAAGTAACTGTGACTTTACTCATCATCTTGCTATTCTAGAAGAATATTTGTGCTTAATTCACAAAGCAAATTGTAATAGATTATTAATGCTGAAAAAAATCTACTAATTTTACTTATGAACAAATTATCAAAAAATATTTTTACAGTATAGTATTTCATTTTAATAAGAAGCAACATGGTGAATACCTTTAAGCATTGCTGTTTTACTTCGCATGAATGTCATTGAGACCAAATGCCAGGAGGAGACACATTCATGAATACTTCAGTGATACTATGTTGTGTCTCTCACTCTAGGTAAGAAGAAAACATTCATTTGAGTACTAGCTATATGACAAGCAGTATATACTGTCCTTCAGCAAGAAAATGCATTTAGAATCTGGATCTCCTGATTCCAGACCCAGTGTTTCTCTCACAGGCCTATCCTATTCCTTTTAACTCAGTAAGTCTGATATTGATAATCAACTGAGATTTTTGATCTAAAAATGATAAAGGAATGGGGTTTCTTTTGGTTTTATGGCACTGTTATGCTGTATTTTGATATACTCTGACATTTTCAGAATGTCTAACAGTGTGAGACCTACTTTGATGAATGAAACTGAAATAAAGTATGGAAGAATTAGCCACTACTAGAGATAAATCCAGACTGCTATAGAGATCCTTAGTCTTTCTTGCATGTTATGTCTGTACTGTCCTTCAGTCATAGTGAGTTATTTTCTTCTCTCATAAGTATTAAAGTTTGCTCCGTGTGGTTGTAAGCTGAATACTGCTTCAGCAATCCCTAAGTAGCAACCACTTCCCAGTGACCATCCCAGTAGCTAAATAGATTCAGCCTTCCCCAGAGCCAACAGTTGTTATCTGTAGCTTGTGTGTTGAACTCTGTGAATACAATTTAATGAAGTGGCACTGTGGTACTTCTTATGATGACTGGCTAAAAAGATGGGTGAGTTAAATGTTAATGGATTCGTAGTTGTATGGCAAGCTTACTGTTGGAGGTTGTCGCTATATTGTGAGAATTGTTAACAAACCCACTAAACACCTACGTATGTTTCATAATAACAAAAAAATACTATAATTTGCTGCCTGTTTTTACTGCAGATTGATGGTTTATCAACTACTGACAGCCATTCCTTGTTATTGGGCTAGTATGAACATGATAAAACATTTAAATAATCCATTCACTGATTTTAACTTTTATATTGCTAAAGAGAGCTATTAATGCATTCCTGAAGAAAACAGTGTGCCTGCTTAAAGTACTGAGGACAATACCTATTGTATACCTGAGGAGCACTATAGTAGAGTGAAAAATAAGATTGAGTTTTGGCTGACTAGATAAAAAATGGTGCTATACTTTATTCTGTAAATTTGCACTTGGGATTATTTGCTTTTCTTTACGAAAGTAGAAAAAACATCTGTGGCCAAGTTATTACTTGATAAAGTAACCTGGCTTTTTTCTCTAGTCACTTATCAAATTAAAGTCCAAAGTAATTATTTTCTAAGTGGTTCCATAAAAATTTATTAGCAACAAATGGTATACTGGGGAATGTTATATTTGTAGTCAAGAGACTAGGCTTCTATTTTCACATTTAACATTTGACCTAGAAAAAGTCATTAACTCTTTGCATTATACTTTATCTTTAAAAAGAGGGTAGTGTTAGGTATTTAAAATTTTGTTTGAGTAGAGAATACATTCTGCTAATGAAAGGAAAAGAAAGTTTATTAGAGTAGGTGCTTTTTAATGAGTTATCGTGTATTAAGCTTTTATGTCAGTCACTAATCTTCACTGGTATCCAACTTAGGATACTTATATTAGCATCTTCAGGGATAAGGAAATAAGGTCTTTGGAAATTAAGTATTCTTGGCCCAAGATCAGGCAGCATACATAGAGCCCAGTGTGCTGTTGTATATGCTCTAAGTTCTGCTTTCCACATAGCTGGAAGTTGCCTTTAGAACCTAGTTAGTTAGGGAGCAGGAAAGAATGCACAATGGATTATATCACTGCCTCTACAGTGAAGTCACAGAAAGACTAAAATTAGCTTTGGGGGTTGGGTAAGGAGAAAGTTAAATGGATGTATATTCTAGGTTCCACACAATTAAAATAGCTCCAAATATCCCCAATGATTCAGGCCCCAGGTATGCATATAAGAATGTCATAACACTGTGAAACCTTCCTGTGCCACTGTTGGACTTTCACTTTGATCCTTAAAGGTCCCACAATTTTATTCAGAGAGAAATTAGCATTTAATTTCTTAAAATTTTCACTCAGAATTTGGGCAACAGAAGTTCTTTCATATTTGCCAACACAGACTTTGAAAAATTTACCTATTTATAATTAAGTATCATAAAGGTCCAATTTCCCCTGAACAATGTGAGGCTTTTGTCTTTGAGTTTTGAAAATCTATTGTTTGTTTTTTGAGATGGGATTTCATTGTGTTTCTGGGCCAGCCTGGGCTCAAGTGATCCTGCCTTCCACTTGCTGGGACTACACACAAGTGTGTACTACCACATCTTTGATGTTTTAGTGGCATTGAAAATAGTATCTGTAGATTTCCTGATAGGGCAGAGTAAGGAATACAATCTTAACATGTTTTGATATATGTATATGTGACACTTCTAAATTTGCTGATGTGACACAGAGAATAAATTTCAGCATCTAGTTTTAATGATTTCTTTCAGGATGTTTGCGCATTTTTATGAACATAATTGGTGCTTTTTGTAAGCTGTCCTTCACAGTCAATGTGGGAAGGGATCCTTTCATGAGTAACATTAGAAACTCTAATTTTGTTATGAAATTGAAATTCTTACATAGATTATATGATGGATAAAGTTTCTCATGGCATTTCTTGTGTAATTATTTTTACATTTCCTGTTAAATATATCAGTTTACAAGTTGAATTAGTGATGTAATATCAGCAGGGCCTAGATGTTCAGGATTCCATTGTCTCAAGCCATATAAAAACTGCTAGTTTCACACAATCTTGTGGATTGGTCCTTGCATCAAGGCCCAAAAAGATAATAGGAAAATAATGGATATTTACATATTGGCTGGTTTTCTGTAAACATAATATATTCACAAGACTGTTTTGGGGGCTTTTGTTTGTGTTTTTTAAAATTGGTTTTTCTTTTGTTAATTAGGACTTTGTTATGTAGTCTAGGATGGTCTTGAACTATCCTGTCACATCCCCTGAGTGCTGGGATTATAGGCATGTGCTAATATGCCTGACTTCATTATCTTTTGCTAAAATACTCTTGGGGTGACCTGATGTATCATTTCTCAAAAGAATTAGATGTTTTCCTGCTTTAAGTCAGATCATGTCAGCATCTACTTCATATTCAATAGGACTAACAAACATTGATAAATGCAGTTTTATTTGTGTTGCAAAATTGGAGATTTAGGCTGTACTCAAATTAAGTTTAGGAAAAGACCAAATATTCTGCAACATTTTGATCAAATAGTTTTAAAACTTGAGTTGTTTTAATACTTTACATGCCAGAGTGACCCATTAGTAAAAATATGTTTACTTTAATTTCTTACATTTGCTCATTTTTTGCCTTTTTGGATAACATACAGCCTTATGCTTTGTTTATATAATGATGAGTATAACATTAATGTAAGTCTGGTGATAACTTCATTGAGGAAATATTTGTGTTAGGTATTGTGCTAGTTGTTGGCAGTACAGCGGTCAGAAAATATAACAGATTTTTCTCGCTAATACAAGAAATACTGTGTTTGTTGAGCCCCTACTTCATATGGGGACTGTGGCTCTTACAAACTATGTATTCTAAGTGTAATCGATGCACAAATATTCATATTTATGAATGAGATAAATTGATTCAAAATCTGCTATAATATGACCCAGCATTCTTTTCTGAGCTTTGGGCTTGTGTATGAACTATGATTTTAGGCTTACCTTCCTACACTTGAGGTTTTTTGGCATTCTATTTTAAAATTCCTACCGCATTTGTATTTTTTTTGTTGTTTCTTCAAATAGCTTTGTCCTGTGGCTTCTATAATATATAGAGACCTAATACATTTTTTCTGGCTGTACATATTATAGTGTACTACTGTTGTTTGGGTTAGGATGATGTCACTGGCCTTTTTTCTCCCTAATCATGGATACATACATATATATTACTGCAGAAGTCTGAACCATATTGTTGGATGTAGTTTCTTGTGTAATGATGTAGAAATATGTGGTAATAATGTTGTGCAGTAAAACTTAAGACAGTGAATGCCCTGTGAGGCTATTAAAATGAGTAAGACTTGCATTAACTAAATATTCACCATTATTGAGCTACAATGGAAAGTAGTAAGCTTTTCATGTAGAACTATTTACTCATTATCTTGGTTGAGTGCTTAATGACTTGCTTTTCTTTGTTATACTCAGAATTTACCTATTTTCATTTTCATCCACTTTTAGTTTTTATTTTAAATACTAATATGGACTTTTGCATTACTGCTATTCAATTATGTTAACTTTAAGACAGTGGCATGTCTTATTGTGTATTAAGTCGTGTTGTTGTAAAAATAACATCTTTATGCAGATACGGTATTCCTACATAAGGAAGCACATATTACAATGAACCTGTGATGAAACCAATAGATAAATAGTAGTTTGTGGGCTTTTTTTTTTTCATGCTGAATATTGAACCTTGAAGAAAGACTTATGTCCTCCGGATATAATTGCATATTAGGTAATCTGAAATTGCATATGGGAATTATGAAAAATAGGAAGATATAGGAAAAGTAATGTTATTCTTTAAAATATTTCATTCTTGAAGTTTTTCAAAATGTTAAAGAAAATGAATGTAGTACAGTTGCTGAATCTTTGAATATTGACCCACTGTGTTATTATGTAGTTAATACAACTGTTTCAAGGGTCTTAATGATTTTTAAAAAATCTTACACTTAATATTTCTATAGTTTTGTGCTAGGATAATTTTGGTGGTGTGTACTTTGCCTAATGGCACTTGTGCCATTTTTAGCATTTCAGCATCTGGCATGGTTTCTGGTGCTTAGATGGCCCTGCAGTAAATATTTGTTCTGTGCTTTCCTAGAATTTACATAGCAATTTCTGCTTGAGCTGGAAGGAGGGAGTTTGTGTGTGTGCACACTAGGTTCACATCTCCTGAGCAGTGATTGTTAAGGCAGGCAGTCCTGGAAATAGATCACAGATGTTAAAAGTAGTAGATTAATTTCATGTTGCCTATTTCTAGAATACCTTGTTTCTGTGACTAATGGCTTCTATCTTCATTTAGAACCTGCCATTCAGTGATGATGCTTAAACTTGGAACAGAATTGGTTAGACCTTTGTACAGCTATCAGAGGAGCTTGGTGATCTTGCTGGTAGAGATCGGTAGGACACACATGAGTTAAGTCAGCACAATCCACATTTTGAAAGACCAAAGATAGTATTCTGCAGAGTGGATCTGTAAGTTAGTTACATGCAGAGTTCTGTTAAGTGAATTTTGATCTGGTGAGGCTCCATGGAGTCAGCTTTTGAATCTGTTATATTGACAGTAACATAAAACCTTCGTGCCTGGAATTTGATGGGCTCTTCCAATTAAAAATTTAAATGTTTTTGAAGTCTCCTAATGACCACAAGTATATTACACTAAGTCCCAGGTAAGAAGAATGTGAATTACATATTCATTCATGCCTCATTACAATGTAAAAATTTTAACATAAAGGAAACTTTAAGATGATTGTTCGCTTTAGAGGATGTTCTAATCATGTGCATGTAAAATGATTCATTTTACCAAAATATTATTTACACAAACTTTTTAGAAAGTCAGTTACACAGGTTGAGGGTCTTCTGAATTGTATAAACAATTACTGAATAGTGTAATTTCTCATTGCAGAATAAAATGTTCTACCATTTAGCAAAATTAACATCCTAAGAAGTGGTTATAAATGAATATGAATAGATCTTTTTCATTTCTTTTAAAAATTTTCATTAGTATGTGTTTGAGATACATAATGTTTATGTGACATTGATACATAATCCTCAATGCATCTTAATTCTTCTTTTCATCCTTTTCCCTTCTACCTCTCCTCTATCCTTGATGCACTTCCCAATTGAGAAATTTCATTTTGTGCCTTGTTTTGGGTTTCTCGCATAACAAAAACCATGTGATATTTAAACTTGTCTGTCTGATTTATTTAGCTTAACATTATTGTCTCAGGATGCATCTGTTTTCTTACAAATGACTCAACTTTATGGTAGAGTAGTATCCCATCAAGAATAAATATCATATTTTTAAAAATCCAGTTCTCTGGATGTATAGTTTGCTTCCAGTATTTGGATATTGTGAACTGTACTTCTCTACATATGGATATGCATGATAAAATAGGTAAAACTCTTGAAGTTATAGGTATAGGCATGGACTTACTGAATAGAATTCCAGATGCACAACAAATAGCACCACGAATCAGTCTTATGGTAGAAGCATAAGATGAATGATGATGTGGAAGGCTCTCTGTCAGCCAGGAAACTATACATTGGGCTTTTATTGTAATAAACCACTAATCTCTTCATATTGTAGCTACTGGTTTGATAAAGTGGTCCAAAGTACATGCACGGCACTTTTTAGCTTTTGAATATTTATTTCATACAGGTGAAGGAGAGAGTTCAGTAAGTAATATCTACACATTCAACATATATTTATTGAATGGACATACTAGATTTAAAGAAACAAAAATGTGACTAAAGGTTGGCTCTTAAGGAATATAACTTCTGGGGGAGAAGCTTGTGTTTATCATTTTAAGTATACAGTAAATGGGTTTCTGGATATTATTTTTTCCCTCTGTTCCTTACTTGAAAATAAAGTAGCTAAAATACATGTGTAAAGATTGGTAGATACAAGTGGGGAACAGGACGTGTGTATAAAAAAGTAACTACATTATTTATAATGCTCTGGACATATTCTTCAGTTCTTGTCCACCCTCACCCTACATACAAAAGGTTAAAAACAGAAGTAAATAGGGAAAGAAAGGGAGTAAGAAAACCAGCTTGAGCTGTCTTTGTGTAATTGGATTGGTGTGGTTTTATTTTCCTCCCACATTGAGATGAGTCTCTAGTACATTGGGAGGTGTTGTTCAGTTGTGTTTGTTTTTTTTTTTACTTTCAATACTGTAGTTTTTCTAGGTACTTTAATGATCAAGGCTGTATTGAAAAATATACTCTGGGGAACTTTCTTGGGGAACTGGGGTTAAACAATGCTTTTTCATTATTTAAGGGAAAAATTAGATGTTTAATAGCAAACCCTCAAACTTTTCAGTCCATTCTTGTCTCTAGGGAAGTGCCATGCTGACTGAAGTCCTGTTCAGTCAATAGTATTATAGACCAGAGAAATAAAGTGTTTTGAAATATTTCATGGTATTTTTACCCTTTTCCCATCAGTAGACTTTTTTCTTTCTTAGTTATACCCTGTCTCTGGCAATGCTTCCTGGCAGTCTGTTATGTACAATATTTGTAGAATTGTTGAGGTGCAAGGTGTTCTATGCATTCAACACGGACTGATGTTTTACCATGTTCTGTTTTATTTATCTGTTTTATTCCTCTACAAAGGTGTCATTTGTATAAGGTATTTTCCTCTTGTTTCATGTACCTTTAGGTCATTCCAACTTTCATAAGCATTCAGTTTTGGAAAAGAACTACTGCTGCACAGCTATGTATTTGATTCTTTGGTGTCAAAATTTATGAAAGTAAATGCTAGAATAAACATCTGTGTTTCCTTATTTCTGAAACATTCATTCTGTTGAACCTGTTTATGCTGGGTTTACTCTAGAGGAGTGTAGCTAGTTATGCACTTCCCAGTCAACAAGATGATCACCTTTACTGGATCTTGGGATATATTGTAGTAGCTTGTAAGTTGGTTTAATTTGCCAGTTTATTTTGCACTAAGCAAATCATTGGATCCAGACAGATTTCAGTACAGATTTCTGTTTATCATTTTCCTGGCTCCTGTAGGTTAATTTAATTGGCAACGACACCTTACTGAGGTTAAGGGGTTACTCTTTTTCCTAAACCTTTTCTCTCTTAATCTGTTCTACATTTAACTATGAATTTAATTGTTCACTTTGTTATTAGGCTGTTATGAGCTCATCTAGAGTTGTTAGTACATGAGAAAAAACATTCTCCCTGAATGTGTGCAGTTGTAAACTGTGCTTTTAAAATACAGATTTATAATTTTACAAATTTTCAGTTTAGCTTTGAGAAGAGCTGGTCACTTGTCTAGCAGACTAATTTGCTTACTGTGTCATATTAAGTCCTTTTTATTCAAATAGGAGATAAGAAAACTGATAATTATTCAAAGAAGAGTCACTTTTCAGGTTGTTTTCAGGATCATAGGAACTATAGCCATACAGATAACTAAATGTCTTGTTTTACATGGTATATAATCTGATAATCTGGTAGAGAATTTCAGAATATTTATAGCCAAAAGGAGTTCTTTCTTGGCCTTGAAAATAATTTAGGAACTTTGTTTGTTCCTATTGAGTTGTTCAGTAGGCTATTAGTTGGAGAGATGAGAACCTATTATTTCTATCTTTTCAGAGACAAAGAGATTTCAAAGAGTAGGTGGTCCTCCAGAGGCTTTCTGTGTTTTCTTTTACACATTCCCTTCTCTTCAAGACTCTCAGTTCCTTGTCCTACCACTTGTTACTGTAAACACTTTGCCTCATAAAAAGGATTCCTATTTCTTTATCTCTTCATGGTTCTTGGTGTAGGCTTCTGTAGGATGCACTTTGGAAATTTATTTTTTGTCACCTTTGCAAGGAGAGAATAAGAAAAAATTATCTTAATGGAATGATTGTGGAAGTGCCAGTTACAGTGAGATTCTTCTTTAGATTGAGCAGGAGTTGATTTTCTTACTAAGTTGCCTAGGAAGAAAACAAGTCTCTCTGAGGCAAACTAAAACTAAGGAAATGTTGTATTGAATATGAGACCTCTATAGGTGTAGATGTTTATAAATGTTTATAAATCTATATCTAGTTCTGGAAGGAATTTAATATCTTGCATTCACTTACCATATACTCTGGAAATTCATAATGTTAAATTTGAATGACTCAAAAAGAAAATTAGTATTACTATCCTTTTCTGGTTACTTTTTAAATTCTGGTCTTTTTTAATTTAGTATTTGCCTTACAGATAAAAAACATGCTGCTGTCTCCTTTCAAACACACTAGTTAGATGGTTCACACATTCCATTAGTCATGTTAATTCCTTTCCAAGCAATTAGCTGTAAATAGTTTCTCCTCCAAATTCTTCAGGAAAGACTTACAGGAACATTTTTCTTGAATTTTCATTAGTTTGTGTAACAAGAACTCAGATATACAGTAGTTTTTTTCTGTGGCCTTCATCAAGTGTATTTGATGAGGGCTGGCCTGAATCATTTGTCACTAGATACATGTATGTCTTCACTATGTGGTATGAAGTTTTTTATTTTATTTTTTATTATGAAGTTTTTTATTTTATTCTTGAGTTATACTCTTTCATACTTTATTTCTTTGGTCATCTTCTTTAAGGACTCTATGCACTTATTGGACTTTGTGTTTTTCTCTTGAATTTTTTATCACTTCATTTTATTACAAAACTTGTCTACTCTCACATTTTCTATTTGTGAAGGCATTA
Organism: Thryonomys swinderianus; assembly: GCA_004025085.1. Classification (NCBI taxonomy): domain Eukaryota; kingdom Metazoa; phylum Chordata; class Mammalia; order Rodentia; family Thryonomyidae; genus Thryonomys; species Thryonomys swinderianus. The sequence goes on along the minus strand of PVIC010005546.1, from coordinate 17,090 downwards.
TCTGTGGTCTTTGTTTACTCTTATTTTATGTAATTTAGTATTCATTGCCATAATGAATCTTTATTCCTAAACCTTTCCTGAGTTTACTTACTTGTCTTTTCATATCTCCTTTGCCCTCAAATAATGTCATTTGAGGTTTTCTAGTTTTGAGGGTTTTCGTCACCTCTGTTATATAAAAAATGAGTTTTAGCTTGCTTTGGAATATAAGGTTTTAAATTGGATCTTTTATAGACATGTTTTTCTGACATGCTTTCATTTTTGTGAGGGACACCTTTCATTCCTTATACTTTTTCTTTACTTTATGAAATAACTTTATGTTGGACTACTCACCATCCTTTTCTGATGCTCATTTTTTCAGGTTAAATGAATGTTTCATACTTTTAAGAAGGTAGGATTCTTCAGGGTAGTCTTTTTAGTCTTAAGACTGTTGCTCCCATGTCTTTGTTTTTGTAAATCTTGCTTCTGCGGTCATTCTCCTTTCCTCCCTTCTCCAGGTTTTTCTCCATCTTCTCTCCCCTTTCAATCTGTTCACCTTATTTTGGTCTATTCAAATTCAGGTACAGTAACTTCCCCCCAGTGTGGTGCTCCGTGTTGGAGGCTTTTCTAGTTTGAAGCAGCTCTACTGAACTCTTGCATTGGTGGTGAACCTACAGTATGTGCAGTGCAATGAGCTGTTGGTTGTCATGGAAAGCACTAAAAGGTTTGCTATCTGCTCTAGTATGTCCTTGTGGTTTTCTTTACATTTTTTGCTGCAGAAAGATACTCTCTTTGGCTCTGTGAAAATAGACTAAAATTCTTCCTTCGGATGTCTTGTATCAATTTGAATGTTTTTGACATACATGCATTGGGTAAGAATCATACCTTAATGATGGCCTACTTTTTAATTTGTCTTGATGGACCTGAGATTACAGTTACAATGACATCAGACTTTATGTGGTCAGAACATGTTTATTTCTCTTGTTGGCTTCTTTTTTTTTTTTTTTTTTTTTTGCTTTTTGGAGACAGGGTCTCACTTTGTAGTTCAGGCTGGCCCTGAGCTCACTATGGTGCCCAGGCAAGCCGCCGCGAACCCAGCAATCCTCCTGTCTCTGCCTCCCGAGTGCTGGGATGACAGGCGTGAGCCACCACGCCCGGCATTGTGGTATGCAGCATTGATTGTTGGTGGGCGTGTCTCCACGCCCAGCATTATGTGTGGTTACCGGGGATCGAACTCAGGACCTTGCACTTTCGAGGCAGGCGCCGGAACCACTGAGCTAACCCTCTGGCCCTCTTGTCGACTTCTTGGTTGGGTCATTTCCAGTTAATTCCAGGCAGCCACTTGGCTATTTCTGCTTGTTTTCTAGATTGCTTCAGTGGCAAGATTCCTGGTGTGGTTGATTAATGTCTTAGAATCCACTCATACTGAGCACCTTGAGAAGGTTTTAGTTTGTCTTTTGGTTTTATTCGAGATAGTCTGTTCAGAGCTAGTATCACAGACTTATCTGAAGTTCATGTGAATTTCGCGATTTTAAGTGGCTGCTATGATTTAAACGTGGTTTGTTCCCACCATAACTCACTATGTAATTCCTCAATGTGACAGACAGTGTTAGAAGATGAAGCCTAATGTGAGGACCATGGAATGTGAGGCCCTGGCCCTCAGGAGCACATTAACGCCCTTTCATTGAGTGAGGAGTGAGTTGTCGTTTGACTAGATTAGTTATCATGAGTATGGGTTGTTTTCAAGCAAGGTCACTTTTCTTGTCTCTTCTGCAACTGCATGTGCTCATCAGCCTCGTGCCAAGAGTCTCTCACCAAAAACTGAGCAGGTGCTGCTCTCCTGCTCCCGGGCTTTCACACCCTTCAGAATTATGAACCAAAAGAAACCTATTTTCTTTATAAATTACTCAGCCTCAGGTATTCTAAAACGACAAAGACAGAGGCTCAAGTATTTAACTTTTTGTCATTTTATAAACTAAGGAAGAAAGACAAAGGCATTGGCAAAGGGCCTGTAGTTTGCTAACTTTGGGAAATTAAATCTATTAGGTCTTCAGTATTATTCTACATTAGATTTGGCAGAAAGACAAGTGTCCATGTTTTAATTCTTGATTATCCAGTTTTTATTTTGAGAACAATTCATTGTCACTGTAGTCAAGGAGAAAATGACCCAATTTTGATAATGATAATAAATTTAAAACTGTACTAGCTAGCTCTCATTACATAAATAATAAACTAATTAATAAAATAAGTTTTGGCAAATTTATACTTAATAGTATAAAATAGTAGGAAATGTTCTACTTGTAATTTAATTATTGATGACTGTTCTTAATCTCAGCTAGATTGAAAATTGTGTTATTCATGATAGCATTTTGAAGAGGGAGAAAAGCAAACATAATGTCTTGTATCTACTTGCAATGCATTTGGTCTTTTGGTTTTGAAGACTGAAATAATAATGAGTTAAATTAAACATGAAAAACTTATTGACTTTATTAAAGATGAAGGTTGTCTTTACAAACTAGGCATTAAGTGTTGTAATATTTTCAGGTTCAGCCTTACATTCTTTAGTAAAATTAAATAAGACCTAAATAACATTTGCTTTAATATTAGCACAATCTTTGATCTAATTTTGGGTTGGCACTTTAATTTTGTTAAAGTACTTACTTAATATATTTTTCTTTAATTGTAATATTTTAATACTTTAATTTTTTTTTTTGAGACAGGGTCTCACTTTGTAGTTCAGGCTGGCCCTCAGCTCACTATGTAGCCAAGGCAAGCCTTGAACTCAGTGATCCTCCTGCCTCTGCCTCCCAAGTGTGTGAGCCACCACGCCTGGCCCTGTGGTATGTGGTATTGATTGCTGGTGGGCGTGAGTCACCACGCCCAGCATTGTATGTGGTTACTGGGATCAAACTCAGGACCTTGCACTTGCGAGGCAGGTGCTGGAACTTATATGTGAAATGCATTATTTGAGTAGGTGTCATTTTCAAAAGAAACTATCTCGAATTTTTTTTTACCTTTCCAGTATTCATAAACATTGTTTCATAGTACTGTTTTTTAGTTGGAAAGGTCCTGCCTATTGCCATGGCCAGCATTTAATTCAAAAGGTAAAACTTTGAATGAACTGAGTAGGTATTTAAATTTATTAGATCTAGAGGTGTAACTTCAGGTTCAAAATTTCAAAGGATTGGTTGATACTTTTGCTGAAAGATATTTTCATGTGTAGTCACACTCCCAGTACCTCTAAAGGGAGAAGGTTATTATCAAAAAAGAATTTATTTTAACCACCTAGATCCTGAATCTAGTGTCCATCTGCCAAATATTGGCTTTGAACCTTTTTTTAGTAGTATTTAGTATTAGTAGTATTGAGTCACCCCAGATGCTTATTAAAAGTTCCGATTTCTTTTTTGCTCTACTGCTATAGTTGCACATTATTGATGATGAGAAACTGTGTCTAAAAGTCAATATTTTAAGCAAGTGTCTCTTGCTTGGTGATGGCATTATAATTCATCTGTTTTGCTGTAAATAGTTGTTCATTCTTGGTTCTGTTTTATAACTATTTGATCAACGTCTCTGGAGTAGAGGCCAAGTAACCTGCATTTTCAAAAATCTACCTGGTAATCCTTTTACAGAAAATTACATCTTAACATCCCATCCTTGCGATCCATTGTTTAGTCCACTGTGAATTTGCCGAGGGCCTTGTGACTTTGTTCTACAGTCTATTAAGACCTAGTTTTTTGGTGAAGTAATTGCTGTTTTCATTACTTTTCAGTCACCCTCACATGTTGACACTTTAGAGCTTAGTAAGTATTATTTATTTTAAAGAGTTCTTTTAGTATTTTTCTTATCAATACTAGGTAATTAGCACACATATGTATAATATGTATATATACTAAAGGACTTAATAGTACCTTTCACTTTGTTCTTGTCATTTTGTTTTCTTTTGTTTTTTTTCAGTATAGGGATTGAACACAGAACTTAGTGCTTGTAAGAGAGTCCATGGTACCACTGAGCTAAATCCCCAGCCTAGTACTTTTTATTTTGAACAGTATTTTATTTTGAAGTTACTTACAAATAATATTTTTTGCTATATTGACTGTCACAGAGTTTTCACATATTTAAGAGTTTAAATTTAAGACAAAAATGTGTTTATGGTTATTTTCTTTGATACTGTTTGCCAGTATTCTTGCAATACTTTTATATAATATTAATGACTTCTTGGGGGCAAAAAACTAGAAAAATTAGTATTACTAAGTTTCTTTTAACATTTTGCTGACTATACAGCTTTTCACAATTAAAATTGTTTACAGTTGTAATGAGTATAATTTTGAATGGTATACAAAGCAGTTGATTCTTGGTATTATGGCAGCTAAGTTTCATGGAGTTGTGGTCCTTGTATAGTATTCCAAGGAACAATAGTTTCTTTTCACAGGTTTAAATTGTTATTCAAGTCTTTTAAGTTAAGATATACTTTGTGTAGTCAATATAAATGTAAGGCTTTGGCTAATCAAAGATCAAGAGCTGAACACATGATGAACAATTCTCATTTGCTTATATAAACTGAACATAAGATATAAGGTTTGAGTATGTTAAGGTCGATGCAAGAAAAGACTGCACTTTGTATGTTGTGTGGTTTAGATTTGGATTATATATGGCTACATTATAGTACTCCAAAATATTGCATCTTTTTCCTACTTCGTAGTGTAGTTTGGAGGATGTGATGGCTTGTATTGCCCTGTAGCAGAAGTCCTTAATTAGTAACATTCTCTTTTTTGAGGGATAGAAATTCCACTTAACTTTGTCAACTTCCCCCTAGAGAGCTACTTACAAGATCAGATTTTCAAACTCACTAATCAGTTAGTCTTCAACCAATGCCAATAAAGTAAAAGTTGATGGGAACAATTTAATTATTTGATAGCATGTTATTTGGTAGCTTAATTTTAAGCATTTTTTTTTTTTTTTTTTTTTTTTTTTGCTTTTGAGACAGGGTCTCGCTTTGTAGTTCAGGCTGGCCCTGAGCTCACTATGGTGCCCAGACAAGCCGCCGCGAACTCAGCAATCCTCCCATCTCTGCCTCCCGAGTGCTGGGATTACAGGCGTGAGCCACCACGCCCGGCACTGTGGTATGCGGTGTTGATTGTTGGTGGGCGTGAGTCTCCACGCCCAGCATTATATGTGGTTACCGGGGATCGAGCTCAGGACCTTGCATTTGCGAGGCAGGCGCCGGAACCACTGAGCTAACCCTCCAGCCCCTAATTTTAAGCATTTTTAATGTGATTAGAATAGTCACTGATTTGCTATTTAGATTGTTACCCCATATAGTTTCCTGGTTTTGGCCTATTTTAATATTATAACTTTAACATAGAATATCCAATTGACTGCTAAAAGGGAAGATACATTTTATATATCCTCAGAGGATCCCCAGGCTTACTATCTACTGCTCTCCATCTACTATGGGGGTTTCTTCTCACAGAGAAAAGGGAAAGAAAAGCAGGGAACAAAATAGAGGTTTTTAAAATGTAGTTATTTTTGGTTGCTAACAATCATAATAGTACTAGGATTTGGAAAATTCATCCACCATTTTATAATTGGCCTTGTTTTTAAGTTATTACTGAATTTATATAGTTATTCTGTGTTTTACTTCAGATATTTGAGGAAATATTAACAAAATTGCCAAGCCATGTCAAAACTCTTAGAATTCTTTGAGAGTTTCCCTTGGTATTCTCATCAAATATCATTTTGATGTCTGGTGCCAAGGTTACTTTTTTCCCTTGTTTACTTTGTTATCCTTCTTTCGTGGATAGCATCCTTCATTGATATGTAGCTATACATAGTCTGCTTTATATTGATAAGTTGATAAGATATCTTGTTTGATACACTTATGTTTTACTACAGAAATAACTGTTGACTTCAATAAGAGTATATATTGTAATTACAACTATAATCATGAAAAAAGAAATAATTTATTGTGTTGAATGTATAAATAATGCAAAATTAGTGTTGAATTTATTAAACTAAATATAAATGTAAAATTTGTTGGTGGTCAGTAATGTCACAAATCAAATAAAAATTTTGAGGCTTCTAGGCTAGGATACAGAGGCAGTCAAAAACTAATGTGGCATGATAATTTGGAATAATATAAACAAGCTAATTTGGTGAAATAGGATTATACTGTTTGTGATAAGTCTAAGACACTAGAGGCATTTGATAATGATGTTTATATAGCTTGTCATATTTTGGAAGAGTACTATAATTGTCAGTTCTAAAACTAACACAGAATTTTTACTCTTTAATTTGCATGGAAATTTTTATTTAATATCTTTGCAGTATTCCTGGTATAAGGAATAATAAATCTTTGATTTAAAGTTGGCTTGAAATACAGTCTTTCAGGTATAGTTTTACATGGTTTAACAAAGGAATAAGTTGTATGAAACACATTCTTAAGGATTAGACAATTCCATCTTGATGCATACATCATAGAGTATCCTTACATAAACCTACATGGTATAGGTCAGTCATTTTATATGGGTAAACATGAGGATATTTGATGTCACTATTGGCATAACATGGCCTGTAGTTTCTCAGTAAGTTTTTATAAGAATAGTACATATAAGAAGGGGGTAAATTCTAATATAATGATAAAAATACAGTATAATAAATAGATTGGAAATATAGTGTTATTTTAAGAATATGTACTATAGGGCTGGAGATTTAGCTCAGTGGTTCCAGTGCCTGCCTAGCAAGCTCAAGGTCCCTGCTTTGATGCCTAGTAACACCAACAAGACTGGGCTTGGTGACTCATGCCTACCAGCAATCAGTACCATATCCTCAGTGCCAGGGGTGGTGGCTCATGCCTGTAACCCCAGCACTTGGGAGGCAGAGGTAGGATTGCTGTGAGTTGAGGCTTGCTTGGGCTACCTAGTAAGCTCAGGGCCAGCCTGAACTACAAAGCCAAACCCTTTCTCAAAAAAAAAAAAAAAATATATATATATATATATACTATTCATAATTATATATGCTATAGTTTTATATGATTAACAGTGCAGTAGATTTGTTTATACTAGCATTACTATACACATGATTAATGCATAAATCTTTATGTGTTTGTGTGTGTTTTTGTGAGATAGGCTCTTGCTATGTAATCCAGGCTGGCCTTGAATTCACTGTTAGCCCAGTCTGGCCTTGAACTCATGGTAATGCTCCTGTCTCAACCTCTTAAGAGCTAGGATTACAAGTGTGTGCCACTGTACCCAGCAGACTACTATGTTATGATATCTACAAAATCCATAAGCAATAGGATTTTTTTTTTTTTGAGACAGGGTCTCGCTTTGTAGTTCAGGCTGGCCCTCAGCTCACTATGTACCCAGGCAAGCCTCGAACTCAGCAATCCTCCTGCCTCTGCCTCCCGAGTGCTGGGATTACAGGCATGAGCCACCTCGCCCGGCAGCAATAGGAATTTTTGAGCTGCATTATAACCTTATAGGACTACCATCATGTTGCATTCTGTAATTGATTAAAACTTTATGTGGCAGATAACTTTGTGTACTTCAATTTTTAGAAAATGACTAGTTGAATGAATATTATAACAGGATGTGGACACTGCTGTTCCAATGCCTTTAGACTTAATTTTTCCCATTAGCAATGATTTATGGAGCCTTTCTACATATTCTTATACATTAAGTATTAAAATAATAATTACAAAATTTACTGGCTGTAATAGTCAGCCTTCCAGTTGCTGGTGCAAGATACATGATACTTACAGCATCATTCTTCATGTAACTTACATTCTGTGTGTCTGAAAAACCAGCATCATATGGACAATGGCAAGGTCTGCTGCTACAGTGAGTAGTAGCAGGTCCCTTTGGGCTATGGCTGCAGTGAGCTCTGAGTGCCTGAATGGCTGAGGGTGGTGAAGTGAATCCTATTGAGCCAGTTCCCCAGGTGGCCCTTCACAGGGACCAGTGACTCTCTTCTCAAATGAAAAGTTTTGCACCCTTGAGGGTGCAATGGGTGGGATTTTTCTGACTCCTTTGGTACCCTCAAGGTATTTTTCTTGTGGTCCAAGTTAAAGTACTGCTTTATATCTAATAGTGCTACTCTCTTCAGCAATCTTACTTCCTTTGACCCTTAATATACACATAGTTTTCTCAGCAGAATTTCAAGTTTTCCTTTAAAAAATTACATGTTTGTAATGCATAATGTTTACACTTATCATGAGGAGTAAGTACCTGTACTTAGCAAATTTTAAATCTTTTACTAGCTTTCCTACTCCTTCCTCTGCCCTCTTTTTATCTCTTGGTCCCTTTCAATTTTGTGAAAGATTATCTTCCTGTTTTCTATTATCTTTCTTTTATTTTGTTCTTTTATTTATTTATACTACAGGTTTCTCATTATAAGAGAAACCATGGAATATTTAAGCTTGTGTGTCTTATATATTTCAGTGAACATTATGATCTTGAGGTGCTTCCATTTTCCTATTGATGACTCAAATTTATCCCTCTTTATGGCAGAATAGTCCCCATTGTTTATTAATTTCATATTTATCCATTCATCTATTGATGGACATACAAGGCACTTCCAGTATTATTAATTGTGTTGCTATAAACATGAGTATGTATTTATCACTGCACTCTGATATCTTTATCTCTTTTGGGATAATACTTAGAAAGTGAATAGCTGGGTCAAATGAAATTTCTAGTTTTAGTTGCTTGAAGAATCTTTCCTGCTGATTTCAACAATGATTATACAAGTTTACCTTGTACAAACAATGTAGAAGGGCCCCCCCACATCTTTGCCAGCATTTAATATTTTATTTTTTGTGTTTTTTTGAGACAGGGTCTCGCTTTGTAGTTCAGGCTGGCCCTGAGCTCACTATGTAGCCCAGGCAAACCTCAACTCAGCAATCCTCCTGTCTCTGCCTCCCGCTGGGATTACAGGTGTGAGCCACCATGCCCAGCCCTGTGGTATGTGGTATTGATTGCTGGTGGGTGTGAGTCACCACGCCCAGCATCGTATGTGATTACCGGGATCGAACTCAGGACCTTGCGCTTGCGAGGCAGGCGCCAGAACCATTGAGCTAAATCTCTGGCCAATATTTGATTTCTTCATGATCCTTTGTGTAGTAAGATAGAATCTCAATGTTTTAATTTACATTTATCTAATGTCCTGACATAAGAACTTTTTGAGGAATATTTATCTTATTTTTCTAACATTCTTGTAGAATTCAGCTGTGAAACTTTTGAATCCTGTATATTCTTAGGTGGTATGTTCTTTTACTACTGCTTCAACTTCATTTTTTCTTGCTGTGTTATTCAGAGATTTTTATATCTTCCTGGATCAGTTTTGATAAGTCATACATGTCTAGGACTATTTTTCTAGCATCTCCAAATTGAGTAAAGGTTTTTAAAGTAGTTACACATCATCTGGATTTCAGCAATGTCTGTTACGATTTCATCTTTTTAACTTCTAATTGTATTAATTTGGGTCTTTTTGTTCCTTTTGATCAGATTGGCTGAGTTTTACTCATTTGTTTATTCTTTTGAAGAAGCAGTTCTTCGATTTTTTTGCATTGTTTCTTTAGTCTCAAATTCATTAATTTATGCTTTGATCTTCATAGTTTTTTTTTCTTATGCTAGGTTTGTATTTGTATTGTTCTTTTTCTAAAATCTTGAGGTATATCATTAGACTGTTTATTTGGCCTTACTATGTTTTTTTGTTGTGGGCATTCTTAGCTATAAACTTTTCACACAAGACAATGGAATTCCTTTGTTTTTAAAAAATTTATCCATGGCCGGGCATGGTGGCTCACGCCTGTAATCCCAGCACTCAGGAGGCAGAGACAGGAGGATTGCTGATCAGGTTCGAGGCTTGCCTGGGCTCCATAGTGAGCTGAGGGCCAGCCTGAACTACAAGGGGAGACCCTGTCTCAAAAAAAAAAAAATTTATCCATGTAACTTCTGCTTTTTCCTTTATAACACATGTACTCTTTTAGTAATATCATAGATATAAGCAGCTACACATTTTGTTTCATGCCAACATATTTATTATAGGAATATTTAGTCAGAATAAATTGAACATTGTAGTTCCCACAAAGTAGCTATCACATCATAGGGACTGGCAGTGAGGGCAGCGATATGACCTTAAAGTGATAGGCAAAGGAGGAGGGAGTAGAGGAGGAAGGAGGGAAAAGCAGGCTGGTAGAACTCTCACAGAGGCACTCTGGACTTCTGACCAGGTTTTGAAGATTAAGAAGGGTTTGTCAAGTGAATAAGGAAAAAGAGATTTCCAGACTCAGGAAACGGAAGATACAGAGGCAGTGATGGTGCGTTTTACTTTCGAGAAATGCAAGCCATTCACATAACACTTAACGTGGGCTTATGACGGAGTAGTAAAGTATCAAGCATTGAAATATATGACAGTGAAATTGTAAAAGTATTTCATATCATATTGAAGAATATGGGCATTAACTTAAAGGCAGTGACTGGCCCTGGAAATATTTTTCTAGCAGGAATAGAGGGCGCCACTATAAGATTTAGTTGAAATGGATACAGAGATAGCAATTATAAAACTGGCAGCTCATGAGTCATTTTGGAGTCCTAATTAAAATAATGGCTGCAGAGAGATGTAGATTTTATTACCGCTCTCTAAAGTGGGTGGGCTTCAGAGCGTGTATAAAGGCCCTGAAAGTCTGTGCAAGATTGGTTATATGAACATATTTTCCTTGAGAAGGATTCCAATTAATCTCAGTCCATGTACCAGGAGTATCAGGGTAATTATAAACTGTAGAGAAAATTGAAAGGGCAGTCTTTACAAACTGTAAGATTTAATTTTTAAGTTTAATTTTTAATCTTTTTTGTTTCACTTTTTATAGTGGAGAGGCCAAAATCTCAGCAAGTTCGAACTTCTAGTACAATAAGGCGAACTTCTTCTTTGGATACAATAACAGGACCTTACCTCACTGGACAGTGGCCTCGAGATCCTCATGTTCACTACCCTTCATGCATGAAAGATAAAGCTACTCAGGTACAATTTTTTTGGTTATCTGAATTTTAGAAGCTTTAAATTAATGTTTGATAAATAACATCAGTCTTTATTAAATGGTTTGAGATGTATATTGTAGTTTGAAGACTTTTCCATAGAAATGAAAATAATGGCTAGTAATTGTATTAAAAATATAAATGGCTAGCAAAGTTTGTATTGAAGGCTTTTTTTGTTGTTGCTTTGTTTTTTCTGTTTAAAGCCAGAACTGAAAACTTACACTTTCTCTATGGAGAAATCCTTAAGTATTTAATTTGAAAAGTTTTCCTCTCATGTCACAAAATATCTGAAAATATCTTTATTCCTAATTGTGTTGGTTATTATATCTTCATCAGGATTTATTGACATTTTGAAGATTATTAAAAGTATAAGAGGTAGTTTTGGGGCATAAAGAGTGCAGAATGGTTATGAAGATAAGGTGTAAATTTATAAAATTGGTAATAGAAGCTGATGTATAAATCATTATTAGACAAACAGAACATGTAAATAAATACAAGGGCCATAAAAGAATATTATAAACTTTATAGACTAAAAATACAAGGACTAAAAAATAGGCTAACTGATATGGTCTGTTTTCTTTCTCTTCTCTTCTCTTCTCTTCTCTTCTCTTCTCTTCTCTTCTCTTCTCTTCTCTTCTCTTCTCTTCTCTTCTCTTCTCTTCTCTTCTCTTCTCTCTTCTCTCTTCTCTCTTCTCTCTTCTCTCTTCTCTCTTCTCTCTTCTCTCTTCTCTTCTCTTCTCTTCTCTTCTCTTCTCTTCTCTTCTCTTCTCTTCTCTTCTCTTCTCTTCTCTCTTCTCTCTTCTCTTCTCTTCTCTCTTCTCTCTTCTCTTCTCTTCTCTCTTCTCTCTTCTCTTTTCGAGACAGGGTTTTGCTTTGTAGTGCAGGCTGGCCCTGAGCTCACTATATAACCCAGGCAAACCTTGAACTCAGCAGTCCTCCTCCCTCTGCCTCCTCAGTGCTGGGATTATAGGCATGAGTCACCACGCCCAGCATTGTAGGGTATAGTACTGATTGCTGCTAGGTGCGAGTAACCACACCCAATATTTTATCATTGTATGTGGTTACAGGATTGAACCAGGGACCTTGCACTTGCTAAGCAGGCGCCAAAACCACTGAGCTAAATCTCCAGCCCTCTTATTTTATTTTCTAAGGAAGGTTTAAAATCATGAAACTAGCTTCTTCTGCATTAAATGTCTCATCAGTTCCACCTTTGTCATATTTTATACTGCCAGTCTTTTGCTTTCCATTCTTCTTTTACCAAGGAAAAAATTAAGTTTAATATGGCAAGTGGTGGAATTCTCAAATTGAAAATGAGCAGAGCTTGGAGATGTGGGCCTAGACATTAAGAGAGAGCCCTAAGCACAGATAGTGGGAACCGTCTGTGTGGAGAACTTGGATTAACACATGATCAGGTGCACATGTACAGCATCCAGTGACCTAGAACTTTATTTTGGAAAGATGTATAAAGGAGAAAAAGAACTAATTCATTCAGCCAGAAACAAGAGGGGGGAAGGAATTAACATTTATTAACTATGTACCATATACTGTTCAACAACTCATGTCTTGTTTAATTCTCACAAGAATTTTGCAATAGTACTCAGATGAGTAGAAACTCAGGAAGTTACTTACCTAGGATCATGTAGCTAGGAAGTGTTGAAACCAGATTTCTAGCCTAAGTCATACTAAATTATTAGCCAATCTTTTTTCTTATAAAGATATAGAATCCACCATAAAATATCTTTTACTGAGCATATATTTTAGGCTGACACTATCTAGAAGTATTCTAGGATCTTATTCATCTTAAACTATAAGAAAAACTGAGGAAAAAAGAGAAAAAGGAGCCAGAAAACATGAAAGAGAATGAGAACAAAAGGCTAGAAGTTAAGCTACATGATTATATTTTAGAAGCCAAAAAAAGAAATGTTTTATGAAAGGAAGAATTCTTGACAGTATCAGGTGCTAAAGAGAGAGGTTATAGAGGATAAGGACTTGATTTAAAAATTAAGACACACTCTCAGTACAGTAATAATGATGTGATGGAGTAGGAAACCACAGAGAGGGAGTTGGGCATCCAAGTGATGTGGAGGTAGAAGGAAAGAGTGCTGAATATGCTTATTAAACACAGATCTCTTAGTCAAGCAGTGGTGATAATGATACTTCATTCATGATATGGTTGCCTGACTAAGTATGATAGTTGAAATCATCAAATGTGACAAGTACTGTAAACAGCAAAGGTTCTTAGTATACGCAAACATGCCCATTTGTAGTGTTTGCAAGGTATGTATCAAACAGATATTGTACATATATGTAAGTAAAATAAAGTCAAGTGTATGTTTAGTTATGCTACTCTGACAAATCTTCATACAGACCTAGAAGGTCAGGGTTCAAGTAAAAATTCTTGGAGTCTTTAAAGTTCTATGCCAGATTGTTGTCCACATGGGTAAAGGTTATTCTACTCTCTGAGCCTAAGCCCTGTTCTCTTCTTAAACCACACTCTATTTTGTACCTTGAAGTAGCTTTATATATATCTTTTCTGTCTTCTTTCCAAGTCTTTACAGTCAAGTTCAGTCTATACCCTTTCAGGAAGCGAGAGCGAGGAAATAGTATTTAATTTTAAAAACTTGGAAGCTTGGAAGACAGGCTTTTTTGTCTGTTTCTTTGGAAGCTTGGAATTCCTGTTTCAAGATAGGAACTAGCATAAGTTGTCTATAGGAAAGTATAGGCTAATGACTCCCAGCTCTCTTCACTCCTTAGGTTGGGGTGTCACTAGAAAAAGGCCAGAGTTATTTACTCGAAACCATGAGATCCGGAGTACGGAGGCTTACCTTGTCTGGGTCTAGTGTAAGCCTTATATTTATAAGCTTGCATTGAAAGGAAATAAATGTAGGCCTTTTGTTTTAAAGATGAGGAACTTGAGGGTTAGAAAACTTCATGGTTGTTTCACTGGTTAAGTATGAAGAGATTTGAACTCAGATTTGGTCTGATTCCCAAGCTTCTGCTTTTTTTCCAGTTCTCTATTCTTACTCACAGCAGTGAATAGTGCAAACTGCATTCCACTCAGTGCTTGTCCCACAAAATAAGATCTGACATTGCTATCCAGATCCCACTAAGTTTAATTGCACACGCATGAGGTGAGCATATGGGATGGTTTTTATAGCCATGGCATCCATTCTTGGATGAAATCGGAGTTTTGGAGGAGAGAAGTAGTAGTAGTTCATATTCATTTGTGGGCATTGGTGAAGAGGTGGTGTATTCACTCAACCTGCTGCAGATATCACATACATGGAGTCTGCCCTCATGGGGCAGTGGGGGGCGGTCTTCACTAACTTCCTTTCATAGTGTTTCAGTTACCTGCATTATTGGAGGCTAGAGACGAATTTTCTAGTATTGTTTAATACATTTTTATTTAAGCCTTTCAAAAAAGGCATAGCAGAGTGATAAGACTGTGGACTTTGGGGACAGATTATGTATTCAGAGCAAAGCTCACTATTAGGAAACTTTCAGGGAAGATGGAAACATGTATCTTTTCCAAATATTTATTGTAAATGGTAAGTAAAAATTATATTGTGCAACATGATGCATTAGTATGAGCATGTATTGTGACATGACAAAATCAAGCTACTTGGTATATGCATTACCTCCACATATTGTTTGGTGGTAAGAACATTTAACATCTACTCTCAGCAGTTTCCAGATACAGTCGTATATTGCTTAACAAGAGGATTGTGTTTCTGAGAAATGTGTTCTTAGGGAGTTTTGTCCATACAATGCACTTGACAAACCCAAGCAGTATACTTCGCTCACTGTGGCCTCTTGATGAAGACACAGTAAACACGAAGTTTACCCGGCTGCTGCTGACATACTGTTTTACAGTGGACTTTTGTTTGCTGCGTACTATTTATTGTTTACTGTGTACTATACTCTTCTCTTATTGCAGCATATGGTTTTACAGTAAACTCTTAGTTTTGTCTTGTTTTGTTTCTCGAATTCTGGGGATTAAATCCTCGTCCTTGAGCACACTAGGTGAGTGCTGTACCATTGTTATGTGTCTCAAGCTCAGTAGTAATGTACTTGTAAAATTAAACACTGTTCTGGATCACTATCGATGCAAAAATCGTTGGTATAGAATTATCCCCATAAAAGCTCACTCCAGCTCTAGATTTCATGTCTTTTAGTAAGGTGGGTCCCTGGTAGAATGCATACTTAACATGTACAAGGCCTTAATAGGATTTTTAAAAATTCTTTTATCACCTTAATGGAGCCCTTGCTGTGTCATATGTGCTTTGTCCTTGATCAAAATGTTACTATACAATGTATATGCATAACCCATGTATCATTTTTAACTCTAGTCACTATGGTGTGCAATAGACCTTTCAGGGTATTCATTTTGTTGTTTCTGAAGTTTTGTGTACTTGGAACATCCATCTCCCTGGCCCCTAACCCCAGCTCTGGTAACCACAATTTTACTTTTATTTCTCTGTGTTAAATGTTGTATATCTGGATAGTGTTTTGGATTACAAGAGTGAACACATGCATCAGAATTTATCCTGCTATGTACTTGTGATATAACTTTAAAAATATATGGTGTAAATGAAAGGCAATGAACTCTGAGATGATTAACAGAATATACTGTTGTTTGGAACTCCGAGATAAAGAATACAAACAATTGGATAAATGGGTATGGGTGAAGGAAATATACATAGAAAACATTGTTTTAGGGGTATTTGTTGAGCTGGGGCTTTTTTTTTTTTTTTTTTGCCATACTAAGAAATGAACCCAGACCCAAGGCGTTTGCGTGTTAGACAAGTGCTGTATCCTTGATCCACACCTCCACTTTTTTCAGCTGTTCTGTTTGAAATATTTCTTAGAAAAATGTTAAAAAGATCAAAACTCACTGAGTTAGTTGCTGTGTAACTCAGGCTTTTGTTTCTTTTTTTGTCAAGTCAAGTCTGCCAGATCCAATATCAAGTTGACACATTCACATGTTCATTTTGAAAATAAAGCGATAGAACTTTTCTCTCGTGCTTGACTCATGGCTGGCCTGGCCTGGAGCTCCTCCCACCTTGGCCTCGTCAGCACCTGGTGTGATGCGTGTGTGCCGTCACACTGGGCTGGACAGCACATTTTTTAAGGGCACTAAGGAAATGGATCCTTGCCTTTAACAAAATTATCTGTTTTTCTTACTAGAAAAAGCACTAAAAACAATGTGTGGAGCTTATTTTTTTTATTACTGTGGTCTTGCATATAAAACCTTCTAAATACAAATTTATTACCAACTCTAAAATTTTACTTGCAGTTAAGTTTACTATAATCAGACGTAGTAGTTCATAACATTTTGGCTTATAGTGTGACGTGCATTCTCTGAGCAAATTTTAAGTTCTGTGGTCGGATGTATTTTTAAATAGGAAATTAACACATTTCTTTGCATAGTGGTCAAACAATAAAAATAGTGTACAGCAGTAATCAAAGTTGTTTCGTACCATATCTCAGGTATGTGTTGGTTAGAGCTGTTCCCAAATGCTGGCGTTCTCTCTTGGCACTTGGTAGCACTGGCTACCATGAGCCTTGCTTTGGGAAGAAGCTTCCAAGAGCTGGTGGCTTCCCTCTGACAAAGGAGTCAGAGCTCATCCCTGCTCTGTGCTGGCAGCTGCTGAGTGACAGGAAGAGCCTGGCCTGTGTGCGACATGTGGTGTGAGAGGGAATTAACTTTGATAGTTTTAAACCATTGGGTTTAAATGGTTGAGACGTTCTATCAAATAACTAAATCTTTACTAGTAGGCAAAATATAAGTGTTTTAAACAACTATTATAAGCCTTTTAAAGTATAATATAATTTTTAATTAAAAGCTTCATAAAAATTCAATGTGGACATAAAAAATCAGTATCAAAATAGAATGAAAGAGGGCCAGAGGGTTAGCTCAGTGGTTCCGGCGCCTGCCACACAAGTGCAAGGTCCTGAGTTCGATCCCTGGTAACCACATAAAATGCTGGGTGTGGAGACACGCCCACCAACAATCAACACCACATGCTACAATGCCGGACGTGGTGGCTCACGCCTGTCATCCCAGCACTCGGGAGGCAG